>OX438790.1:176482-423482 GCA_949316455.1 Acleris holmiana | reverse complement strand
ATGTTTGTGGAATGAATCATTTGTGAAACGATATTTTGGGTAACTTTTTATCACAATTAAAACTAGTGTCTACGGTTCGGGAAAAATTAAAGTTTCACCCCAATTCAAATTCGAAAATGCATTTTGTAGATATCGCTTAAGTTTGAATACGCTTTCCTTTAAAGGGCCCCCGCCTCCCCCCCCGGCGGGCCCCCCGCGCCCCTCCTGCGCCGGGGCCACGCGCCACCAGCGCGCGCGCAGGCCGACACACACGCGCCTCCAGCGGCTCGAGGAGCGGGAGAGGGAGACGGAGAAACTCAGGCTCGAAGCGAAAAGGATAGAAGCTGATTGTGAAAGAAACATACAGTTGAAGAGGTTAGCCGATGTGGCTGAGAGCTTTATGCATAAGTTTGGGGGGTTAGTGGGGGGGCGGAGTGTGAACAGTGAACATGGTGTCAGTTAGTGGTGGTGGGCTCGCGTCAAGCATGTATTTCTTTAAAGCGCGGACGCCGAATACGAGGAATTGCGAGCGTAGAGGCATTCCATCTTAGTCCTCAGGGTTGGCAACGCATTTGCGGTGTTAGGATTGCAGTCCTGAGAATGAAAACTATGGGTCAAAGCCTTTAGTCCCATCTCGTAGCCAGGTTTGGTAGCTCGCTTCAAATTGTGAAATGTAGTTTCTCATCTAGTTTTATAAAAGACTCGAGTTCTGGAGTCGTAATTTTGTGGACTCGACTCACTTAATGGACGACTCGGTGAACTCGAAGAAGTCCAAAATCATGTCGAGCGTGAGTAAAACGCAGTACAGAGACAGTACAAAGTTATTAAAAGAAACCTAATACCTTATCAATGAATACCAAAGACAGAGGGGTCTATGTTAGTAACCCGGATAATACTAAAAAATTGTCTTTCTTTTAAATAAGTGTACCTTCACAAAGAAACATAGTTCCAATAACTAAATACTTGGCTACGAGATGCGACTAAAGGATTTCCGTTTCGTAGTCAGCTTCCAATTGAGATTATATTTCCCATTTCATATCTAGCTACGAGTTGGGACTAAAGGGGTCAATGATCCCACTCACCATCTTGTTTTTCTAAACCATAAAAAAATGTACATTGACTCCCCATTACTTGTCTGTCTTTGGCGCTCGGCGATTGTAAACCTTTTCCCTGTAGTAATACGGCGTGTTGTTGGCAGTAGGCCTAAAGGTCAATGTACGAAATTCTTCGTCGTCGGCGTCCGCGCTTTATACAAATATGTTTCTCGTTGTCTATTACCCGTAGTACAAGCCTAGAGCTTAGTTTAGTAAATGGTAAATTTGTTATTTTTTATATAGAAATTAGATAATTATATTTACTGTATGTTAACTAATCTAAGAAGTCGTTGATTTAATCTTATTTTTGAACAGATGGACTCCTTCAGATAAAATCGACTCTGCAGGATCTTTTGTGTAACCCTCTTACTCAACTATTTTAATGTGCAGGTTCCCTCACGATTATTTTCGTACACCGTAACAGCATCGAATAATGTACTTAAATTAGAAATACTCATACATATTCGCTGGGGTACCCCTTACCATGAGTTAGTTGCGATACTCGCTTGAGATTCTAATGCTCTGTCCCTCTCACTCTTTTGTCATTCAAATTAATTAATTTATAATGAGTTTCACAATGTTCGTGGTCGAATCCTCCCTTTGAGCTTACACCTGTATTAGGAGATATTCGCTCTTTCTTACAATAGTGTTACAGTAATTATAATAAATGTTCTAAGGAATCTCCATTTTTATTATTTGGGCCACACACTATATCAATATTGTAATCTCGTATTAACCTTTTCGCCGCCATTGACTTGATCCAAAAGTCGTCCTCACACGCCAATGACAGCTGCAAACCACAGCTAATTTCAACGTTACGTCACGAATACTCGGGTCTATTTGTCACTGGATCTGTGGCAACTATAAGCGTCGATGCCGTGGTAGGCACGACAGTACACGACGCGTTTAGGTGTTCTTGGCGTTGAAAGGGTTAAGCGACTTTCTCAGAAAACAACCAGTCTTGGCAACTACAAATTTTAAGCCAGATAGATTTATTTTATTTATATTATTACGGAAAATATAGAAAATATATTTTAATATGAAGATACTAATAAAATGTAATGCTTTTCAAATGTTTTTTATTTAAAATATTGTTTAAATGCTTCATACTGCACAGACCTGACAATTACAGGTGACAGGTGACATTTCAGTGTACCATGTTCATGGCGCAGCTAATATGTAATCCATTGAATTATCAGCGTGTTAACTTTGGAATGTAAACCGAATGGCCACCTGACACGTGTCATTAAATTGTCACGATGGTGAAATAGAGGTCGGGGTTCTGTCAAGTCATGTCCATCTAGTGTAAAAGGAATTTGAAGTCAATGGTGTCTGTACTCGCAGAACCATCCATTACATTCTCAGGTTTTAGGTTATAATTTATACTGCCCATTTCACCATCATGACAATGACAGGTGACAGGTGACATTTCAGTGTACATAGCGTAGCTGATATGAATCCCACTAACGTGAAAGACTGTTAACTTTGCAATGTATTGCGAATTGTCACCTGTTACCTATCATTGTCAAAATGTTGAAGTAGGGGAATGGAGTGACGTGTCAGGATTAACTAAGTTTCTGGGTGGATCAACTTTTTGTTGTTGTTATTCTGTCCCGTAAACAGTGACAGTTTCATAGAAAATATATTTGATATCACTACTAAATATGCTTGAAAGAAACCCCGTAACAAATGGGCTTGTACATATATACATAACGTCACGCCTTCATTCCCAGAGTGGGGTAGGCAGAGCAACAGAATACCAACAACTCGAAACTTGTTGATAATTCTGTAACTACATTTTGCATAGTTAGGCTAAGTTTACTAGTGTATTAGTGACAGGTTGCAAGCCCATCGCCTAACAGTACTACGAGCCTTTAAATGGGCTTGTAATTGCCATAAAAACTGATGTTTCGTGGGTGTTAATACTTTAAGTAACTTAAGAGACGTCACCATGGCAACGAGGTACAAAGAAAAGTCGATTGACCCTACTACCATTTAGTGTTCATTAAATAAAAGCGCATTCAATTTACATAATATATTGCCAGTACTCCCTAAACTACGTCATTGTACAATCATTATTACACCGTTATTAAAATACCGCATCAAATATTAGGCGATTCTCTTAAACAACTCGGTCTTGAACTCGACGCAGCGATTTGAAGTTGTCAGTCTTTGCGTAGATGGCACATTAAGGGCGTTCTCTCAGCGATTTGTTCCCGACTCGTCGTATTCCTGTTTCGTCGCATTCCTGATTCGTCGGATTTTTATTATCGAATAAAACTATGCAATTACCACGGCTCCATTTACACATGCTATATTGGTACTATATAATTAAACAAAGCATATTTAAACATTGAATGACTGTGATTTTTATATCAATAAAATCAGTGAATCAGTTTGCTCGACTAGTTTTTATCGTACTCGGACAGTGTAACTGCATTTGTCTAATCTTCATGTCTTGATGTTGAGCTTCCACTCGCAGTAGTTCGATAAATGGAAAAAGGGAAGGTTTCTTAGGGATCCTATGATTTAACCGGTTATTCCATCCCTCAATAATGTCTTCTTAAGGTAAAACACTGGCTCTTTAATATTTAGATCACTTTCCCTTCATGTCGCGGGACACCCGGTACCTATATGTATGTATGTAGAACTGCTCTTCGGGAAGGCGGATAAATAATGGTCCATTATTTTTAATGATTTTATATAAATAATTCCGACGAAACGGGAATACGACGAGTCAGGAACAAATCCTCTCAGCTTACCCTTGGTGATGGAGCGAGATCGTGACTTCGCTCACTCCAGCGACCGTGCGACACCCGTTTTTGAGAATCAACCTCTTATAAGTGAGCAATTCTGCCTTTCTAATCCAAATGGCGACATCTCAAATAACACTCGTGTAGCAATCACAACCTCATTAGTAAGAGGAGAGGATTGAATTTACTTTGGCAATTGAGTCCGAGATACCGTTTACTGGCTGTGAGGGCGGAATTCTCGTCGTGCTATAGCTTTATGAAAGCTAAAAATACAACATGAACAATTATAATCAGAAAACTGAATTTTTAGGGCTAAATCTTTTGACATGTAGTGATTTTAACATCGATAAAATTACTTATCGATTCTTTGAGTTAATGATCGTTACTAGTTTGGTTTGCAAAAATACATAATTACAATAACTATTAAAGATTGTATGTTAATTTTATATTTTAATTCTTGGGACGAATAAAGTTTATCGATTAAATTATTCATTCCAATTTGAATTGTGGGTCATTCTTCTTTTTTACCGACAATCGCCTGTCCTCATTTTACCGTACGTTATCAGTTAGAGTATTGATTATTAATGTTTGAGTGTTTGAATATTCGTCCAAACATTTATTCATGTATTAGTACTAAATAATCTTTCACTTTCTCTATCCAGTGTTTTTTTTATAAGTTTGTTTTTCATAGAATCGCGTGACAGAGTGGTAATACAAAATTTAGTCTCCTCTGAAAACGGCCACTCTGTCATAGTATATTCTGAAAAACCACCATAAAGAAAAAGCATTATCGCCACAGAAATAATCATTAATTAGTCCAAATAAAAATTCACGCAACGTATTTTAAAATCAAAAATTAAAACCATACTTATCAATAGTTGAAAAACGCAAAATATAGAAAAATGACGATGTATTGTCGGTATACGAGTAAATTATTCATCTGGGTGCAACTTTATACCTATATTTATTACAAGATGAAATAAACAATATTTTTTAAGAACCCTGTTTTATATATTTACCATAACTACACAAGTATAGAAAAAACGATGATAAAAAACAGCTATTATTAAAACCAACTGTAGGAATACATAAACTGTCAGTTTACTTCACCTTATACAAATATCGATAAGTCATCCTATCGACCTACTTAATCACTACTTGTCAAAAATCACCCACGTCACTTCATACTTAGTGACATAAAATAAAAACCTCCCACAACCGGGTTTTATATTAAAGCTAACTTACAAAACAAGGCTTATTCATTTGTAACAACACTAAAATAGCTAACGTACATACATTATTTGACTCTATAATACTTGTTCTGTTTATTTTACTCTACATTCAAGGCGGTGGATCGGGAGCAAAGTACTTGTGGAGGTGCCATTACATTTTTTATAACTATAAATAAATATGTGTACCCACTCTTTACAAAATAATAACTCGGTGAACTCCCAGAGCAACCATCTTGGATAGAAAAGAATAAAATTCAAAAAACTAGACCTTATAGTTTCTGCGTAAATATTACTTTTCTTAACACTGCTCGGATATATGAACATTATTTGGCCTGGTTTGGGGTCAGAAACACTATTTCTTACTAATTACGTACACAAATTACAAAAAAAATTGCATTCAGCCCTTTATGACTCGTCCGTAAATCGCGTACTTTCTACACTTGGCAACAACAGTACTGTTGCAAATTTTTGTTCAAAATCTTTTGTGCTTTTGTTGAATAAAACGATTAAAATTTCATTTTTAAGGGAATGTTCAGAACGGTCCAAAATTAATTCGATGTTTAACGCCTCGTTCTTCTCGATGTCTTAATGGACTGAAACTTTAAAATATAAATGCAAACCCGATGACAGTGCAATATGATGGTGTCGAAGAGCTGATCTGATGATAAAGTCGGATGGAAAGTGGCGGCTATATCTCCGCTGTGCTTAACGTAGACGGAAGTATACGGTTTCAGAAAAAAAAGACTATGCCAAATGATGATTATGCCAAGTGATGATTATGCCACAAAAGTTATGCCAGATGAAGGGAACCCTTGCATAAAATTTGGATCATGATGCCAATATCACTGCCCTCGTTTTTCAAGCTCTCCTATTGCCAAATTAAACCGTTGTTGACTATGAACTGTAAGCGTTTCCTTTTAGTATGGTCCAATACTAGTGTAGCATCGGTTGTGAGTATTTGTCCCTAGTCCAGGCGCGCGCGTCACTCGGGCTTGTGTCGCGCGCCGCGGTTGCGCGGCGGCGCGGGCAGCTTCTTGTGCACGTACTTGACGTGCGTGTGCACGGAGCCCGACTGCGTGAACGTTTTGCCGCAAATTTCGCAGGAGAAAGGCTTCTCTCCTGTGTGAACCTGCAGGGAACAATTTATGTTAGAACAACTTGTCAAAACGTTTAATATAAACGACTTCATAGTCATTATCAGGTTTCAATACGCTATAGTAAAGATCTCAGTGACATTTGCGACATTGAGACGAAGCTAGGGGACACATCGTTTGTCGAAATTGGACCATCTGTTCACCCTTTGCGACTAAAAAACATACTTAGGAACACATAAAAATAAAAAAAACAAGTTCAAATTAATTTTGGAAAAGTAAATTAGTATTAGTAGCAAATTAGTTTTAGTGGTGGTAGGACCCTGTGCAGGGTCCGTCCGGATCGCTACCACCATCTTATCCAAAAACCACCCGCCAAGCAACAGTGTTCGCATTGTTGTGTTCCGGTGTGGGGATAAGACAACCGGTGAAATTACTAGCATAGAGGCATTCCATCTTAGTCCTCAGGGTCGGCAACGCATTTGAGGTCTTAGGATTATAGTCTTGAGAATTCAAATGTCTACAGGTCTCAGATTCCACTTTCCATCAGGTGGCCTGAGTGCTCGTGTGCCTTCTCCTTAACATAAAAAAAAAGTAATAAGTAGCTTATCAAATTTTCAATTCCCACGTATTTCATCTCCCTTATTACGTGACGGCGACTTATAGTCTACGAGCTTAATCACCATCAGGTGATTAAAGAAAGTGACAGCAGGATTTTGCTGTTTTCCTTAAAGTCACTCTATTTTGTCATACACTAAAAATTGAACTTTACTTTACTTTTTATTACTTGAAACTAAAAAATTCGTACACAAGTGCACTCACGGTCTTGTGTTTGTTGAGCATGGTCTTCTGCGTGAACGCCTTCCCGCACAGGTCGCACTTGAACGGGCGCTCGCCCGTGTGCTTCAGCAGGTGCGTCTGGAGAGAAAGACACACACACACAGATCACTAACTAGTCGATTATGAACGAAGAGTAAAGGGCAGGAGCGAATAAGAATGATTTATTTGGACACACATTTACATAAAATGACATAAGGCAGTTTGTATTAAACAGTGAACATTTCAAATATAAAAACAGTAATAACAAAATGGTCTCTATTCAGCTTGTGTCACAAGACATGGTGATAATGTGACGCTGATTTTCAGTAGGGCCAGACGAGACGAGATGTGTGTGTGTGTGTGTGTGTGTGTGTGTGTGTGTGCGTGTGTTTGTGTGTGTGTGCAAGTATATTTTCTGATTGAGCTAAGATTTAGATATACAAAGAAACAGTGGTTTTTTACGCTATAATAAATAGTCCAGTTGGGAAGAGGGAGTGCAAGATAGGGCACCGCACGACATTTTTTTTGGGAATGAGGAGCATTTTTTTCAATTTTAATTTGAAAGTTACTATACTATACTATATCAAACGGGTTACTCTTAAAATTCCCTTTTCGCCAAATGACAATATAGCTCAAACGTCTGGATTGTGTAATGTCTTTGTTGCTATATAGACATGAACGCGAAATGTATCTTTAGCAAAACGTCTGGATCTTAGAATGTTACAATTAAAAATACACTAGTAGCGAAACGTCTTTATCTTAGAAATGTATTTATTAATTAATAGACATAAAAGCTGAATGGCCCGGTAGCGAAACGTTTGTATCTCAAAATGTCTTAATTACTAAATAGACATGAACGCCAAATAGCCCGTTCGCAAAACGTCTGGATCTTTAAATGGCAAGTGTTGATATGACACTGGTAAATTTCCAACTCCTTTCCACACAATCAATTATTATCTATTATTTAAATCCTGGCACTCGTATTGTGGTCATGACAGTCAACTAATTTTGCTTTCGACGAATTAAATATTCTAAATAATATATGGACTATTTTAATTTCCAGACGTTTTGCTAATAACCCCTTCTATGTTCATGTCAATCAACTAATTTTACTTTCGGTTAATTAGGTATTCTAATCATACGGACTATTTATATTTCCAAACGTTTGGCTACTTGTTCATTTCAATTCTGTGACGTCCTGCTAAATTGACACTTTGCTTACTAAGTATTCTACTTTCATGTCATTCAGCTGAATTGACTGTTTGCTGACTGTGTATTTTACTCTTATGTCATCTAGCTGAAATGGTCCTTTTGCGAAAAAGGAATTTTGAGAGTAACCCTATCAAACTGATAGTGACTGATAAATGGAAGACGGACTTATAATTTCTGGAAAATCAACATTAATCTACTCAATCTATTAATGAAATATAACAACAACAATATTACAGTACCGGCCAATAACTTTATACTTAAAAAGTGTTGGTACAAAGTTGATAAAAAAGTTTAGTATTTATTTACAAAACCATTACCGACGCGTTCATACTAAATTTCCGAGATATGTATGAACACGACGTAAGTACAAAGGTGATATATTGTTAGCCGGAACTGTACAATTCATTGTCATTCATGCATAGTTGTTATTTTCGCATACCAGTTATGGTGAAGTTGTAATTCTTTATTTATTTTTATCAACGTTTTTAGTTACCATATTTATCCTACTAATATAATAAACGTAAAAGTTTGTGTGTGTGTGTGTCTGCATGTGTGTGTGTGTGTGTGTGTCTGCATGTGTGTGTGTGTGTCTGCATGTGTGTGTTAGTTTGTGTGTGTGTGTGTGTGTCTGCACGTGTGTGTTAGTTTGTGTGTGTGTCTGCATGTGTGTGTTAGTTTGTGTGTGTGTGTGTGTGTCTGCATGTGTGTGTTAGTTTGTAACTCTTTCAAGGTGCAACAGCAGGACGAATTTTTTGGAATGGAGATAGCTTATACCCTGGATTAACACATAGGATACTTTTTTATCCCGGAAAATTCGAAAGTTCCCGAGGGAATTATGATAATCGAAGTCTACGTGGAAGAAGTTGCGGGCAGAAACTAATAAATAAATATTTGAATTTGACTTTCTGTTGCGTAATCCTGGAATTCAGTCGAGATCACACTTTCGTTAAGCTGTAATACATATTTTAATGTAAAACATAGAAATAGAATAGAAACAATTTTATTGACAATATTTGACACAATGCATACACAACATGTAAAATAAAACAAAATAAAAAAGAAGTAAGACAGTATCAAATTGTGTCAAATGGGGTACCACTCAGCATGGTGCCGTGGCGTGGCGAGCCACTACCAACGAAGCTGGTTTTCTGTCCTATTTGAGTGAAATCACAAATTCCAGAGACATTACAAACAAATAACAATAAAAAGAAAGAAGGAGAACAAACAAAAAAAAAATGAAATCTAAGTGACCATACATACACATACATAACGTCACGCCTTTATTCCCAGACTGGGGTAGGCAGAGCCACAGAATACCAACAACTATAAACTTGTTGATATTTCTGTAACCACAATTTGCACATTCTGGCCAAGATGTTTAATAGTGTATTAGTGACAGGTTGCAAGCCCATCGCCTAACAATACTACAAGCCCTTATTCCCTTAGTCGCCTCTTACGACATCCACGGGAAGACATGGAGTGGCACTACTCTAACCCGGCAACCACACGGGAGTGACCATCTAATACAAAAACATGATATATTAGTAATCTATTAGACTTCTTATCCGAGGACAGGTCGCTCTCAACGAAATTGTGCAGTGTGTAGTGATAAAAGACTTTCGCTATGTCGAAACTTGGGTGAAGTGACTAAAAATCAAATTCGTTTCGCTTTCTCGACAAGCTTATCGATGAGTACTCAACCTCGAGGAAGCAAGACCAATACGAACTTTCCCGATCAAAAACGATTTCGTATGTTTTATTCATGACATCTGTGTATCGTGGGTTGGTATTTTATCGTGAACCGCCTAACAATTTATTTGTGTTTCTTTTTAACTTCTCTTTGTGGTTAAGGTTTTCTGGAAGAGAGAGAGAAAGCGGTAACACCGCCTATTGACTCGCTTAGTAACATTTTGTGTTTTACTTTTCATGCTGTATTTGTATGTGGTGTTCAATCAACAACATTTGTATTGTATTGTATTGTATCCTCCTATAAGGGCTTGTAGAACTGCTAGGCGATGGGCTTGCGATCTGTCACTAATACTGGTAAACGACTAAGCCTACTTATGCAAAATGTGTTTACAGAATTATCAACAAGTGTTATTAGTTTTTTTTTTCATGTTAAAGAAAAGGCACACGAGCACTCAGGCCACCTGATGGTAAGTGGAATCTGAGACCCATAGACATTAGAATTCTCAAGACTATAATCCTAAGACCTCAAATGCGTTGCCAACCCTGAGGACTAAGATGGAATGCCTCTATGCTAGTAATTTTACCGGTTGTCTTACCGGAACACACCAATGCGAACACTGCTGTTTGGCGCAAGGTTGATGGATAAGATGGACCCTGCACAAGGTCCTACCACTAAAAGAGAGAGTTGTTGGTGTTTCTGTAGCTCTGCCTACCCCACTCTGGGAATGAAGGCGTGATGTGTCTGTGAGTGTGTATTGTATCCTCCGACTATTTGTGCCGTGTATGTTTGTTGAGTGTAACATGTGGCGACTTGCTGTCGTGTAGTTTAGTGTCGTGTCGTGTCGTGTCGTGTCGTGTCGTGTCGTGTACCTGCAGTCCCTTGTGCGTGGCGTATCGCAGCGGGCAGTGCGGGCAGACCAGCGGCTTGTCGCCCGTGTGCGATCGGATGTGGTACTGCACGGAGAAAGCACACGTTACGCCGCGGTACAAGGCGTCTAAACTACTCAACAACTTAACAATAAAGAGCTCATCAGAGAGACTCGGATCAAAGCGAGACGGGCTGAAAGTATACGCATCGAAAATGTCCGAGGATCGAAATAGTGTTTTTCACAATCGTGATATAATAGAGAGCTTTTTAGTCGAGTACCGTGTTTAGGCCACGAAGCTTGCTGAGTGGCCTAAGTAAGGTACGAGATTAAAAAGTTTGATTATGACACTATAGTGAACAATACTTTTTGTACGAGTACCTATATAAGAAAACTAAATATCGTAAGTGCTATATTGTCTAATTCTACTATACGACTTCTTTTTCTCAAGATAATTGAAATAGTTATTTCTTGAACAATTAAAGATGTTTCGTCACTGTCACTACTCAGTTTCTTAGTTTATATTTTAACTTTTTAAGCTTAAGGTCTGATTTTTATTTCCACAGAAAAAACGTAAACTTCTTAGCTTTGAAAAGAAAAGCAGTACTGTGCCAAGCTAAAACTACTAGCCAATCACAAAGCGTAGTTTTTTTTATGCCCTGGATACAGCAGCACGTTTAAGTAGATATTTGACAGATGACGCGATGCTGCTACGTTCCAAAACGCCATACATTGGCAATTTTGTACCGCATCGAGTCTCCTTAAACAAGGGCACATATTATTTAAATACGAAGTTCTATTTTCAATTTTTTTCCGGTTGTCTAGAGCGTATCGTAATAGTTATTTCGGTTGTTTCGGAAGTAACATAGACTATTCAACGATGAAAAGAGTGACGTTACAGTGTTCTCTATGAAATCTTAATACACAGATTTTAATCGACGAGTACAAAAAAATGTTATTATTGCTTAATAATAACACTCGAGATGACATTTTATTCGAAATGAAATGTCAGTTGCATACAATTTTGACAAATCTCGCTTGTTACTTGATATCGAACGATATGATAGTAGAGGCCGACTCTAGTTTGTCTCTGAATTTGAAAAAAACTACGGTTGCCGCCATTTTTGACGTTCGATTCCTCTAGTCGCAAAAATAAGTTTAATTTGTTTTGTTGTTTATAACATGCATGTAGATAAAGCAGTGTATATAACTATAGATAATTAGGTATTATATAACAGTCACATAAACTACTTTAACATTTTGATATTTTGTGATTTGCGTTGCGATATATTGCAAGATATCAAAATACTCTCGCGGTCAAATAAGAGTCAGAGTGCGTTTTTTAAACGAGAGTTAAGAGGCTATTTCGAAGCCTTGGTTCCCCGAGCATCGATACAGGACTTCCAGAGTGCCTATACCCAACTGATTGAATCCGCGGTTAACGCCGGCATTGTGCATTTAGAAAAACATGTAAGGAAATCCAAATGCTGACCCAAACTATCTCGCTGTGGCGTTAACTGATTGTGCGATCAGTTAGGTAATGCTGACCCAAGGGTGTTAACTGATTGTGCGATCAGTTAGGTATCCTAAGAACTTTTGACCTCCTCTATTGAACCTTGGTGTATACACCATTGAACCTCACTCAAAACAACCCCTGGCCAGGAACCAAGGCTTCGAAATAGCCTCGTTTGTATGAAAAACGCACTCAAACCCGTATTATTTGACCGCGAGTGTAGTATAGGGATGTTTTTGATCGTTGGACATTTTTGATGTGTGCAGAATAGGTGCTTTAGACGTTGATTCCCTTACTAACGGGCCGGCTTAAATTCTCCCGTCAATTAAATAGCAGAAGACAAAAACAAATTCTAAATATTATTATAATACTTTGGGTATTTCAACTTGAACAATTAGAAATGTTTTTGAAAGGTTCATTGTCGTTTAGTACGCATTATGCATTGTGAGGTTGTCCCTTGTTGTCCATGTGTGTGTGTTTGTGTAAGCGCGTGCGTGAGTATATGTGTGTGTATTTAGACGACTTATTGCTGTTACAGACAGACATAACTATTCAATATCTGAATATGGTAATACAAGAGGTGGTGTTTACTTTGAATCTACACCGAGATTAAGAGACTGTATACGAAATGTTGCCGATTTCGATGATTTACGTAATTTTACAGTTGAAATACTTTACTTCTACAAATTTTAATGCGCAACACGAAAGATAATTTCCATTTTCAAGGAATGTAGGAACTACTTTTTTGTTTTTATTATTTTATTTTGATTAATCGACCCGAAAGCGGCGACTGTTTTATGAATTTTGCTGTAAGAGGTTTAGAATATCGCATATTCACGAATCGTTTTGACGCCTAAAAGGTATGAAAAAATTACAATTGATTGTTGTAAAAGTCGTCAAAAAAATGTATGAGTCACTTTTTACCTTTATATAAAAAAAAATTGTAATAAAATAATTAACCAGGTAAATTTTATAGAAAATGGGCATAAAATTGTTATTGATTTCGGCTACTAAAAAAATCTCGTTCATAAAATTAAAACAACAGTTCAAAATCAATCCTTAAAAAGACATCTTAAAATAAATAAATTAAGCAATATGTCATGATTTAAAACAACCTAAATATCGCATTACAATACTCGACAAAAATAAAAAAGTAGCTCATTCATTCGTAACTCACTTATTCGATCATAACTGAAATGATATTTCATGATGTGCATTTAAACTTATAGAAAAGCAGTATTTTAACTGTAAAATCACAAAAAGGAGCAAAACCGGCAAAATTCGTGTACAGCCTCTTAAATCTTCCCTCTTTCTATTCTAGATTCTCCAATAAATCTTTTACCTTTCAAGGTATCCCTCTAAAATTCTCTTCCTACGGGTTTGAGGCGCCCTAAATCACTTTTTTTATGAAACTTTGTTTTAGTGCATGTTTTACCACTTTAAAAATTAAATTTATCATATAATATGGTTAGAGTAGTGTCCCTCCATGTCTTCCCGTGGATGTCGTAAGAGGCGACTAAGGGAATAAGGGCTTGTAGTACTGTTAGGCGATGGGCTTGCAACCTGACACTAATACACTAGTCAGCATCTTAGCCTGAGTGTGCAAAATGTGGATATAGAATTATAAAAAAGTATTTTAGAGTTGTTATTTCTGTAGCTGCCTACCCCACTCTGGGAATGAAGGCGTGATGTTATGTATGTATGTGTATATATCATATATCATAGACCTCTTGTTAGTGTGTAAGTCACCGACGAGTTGACAGTTGAATGACAGGAAGACTCAGCGCTGTCATGGTATAGAGGAAGAGTGTCGTTATGTTTTCTCTTACATGCTCGGAAATGTATGCGTTAATATCACGAAATCAAGACATGAAGTATCTTGTTTATGAAACTACTTACTACATACATAATTAACATCACGCCTTCATTCCCAGAGTGGGGTAGGCAGAGCTACAGAAATACCAACAACTCTAAAAAGACTTGTTTATAATTCTGTAACCACATTTTGCACGATCAGGCCAAGAAGTTTACTAGTTGTTTATGAAAAACCTAAGAAAAACCATAATTGTCCGTAGCTCTAACTTTTAAAATTTGCTTATTCACATTAAACAGACAAAGGAAGAAATACATGCTGCCACACCATAAAAAAATATCTATGGCACTATATTTTATGCGGTTAAAAATGGTGCTCGAACAGCTTGTTCAAATGGCATGTTTAAAAAATAAAAAAGCGGCAATGTTAACAATTCTTAATTGAGACTGGTAGTTTTTTTATGATAACGAGAAGGCTCACGAGCACTCAGGCCACCTGATGGTAAGTGGAATCTGAGACCCATAGACATTTGAATTATCAAGACTATAATCCTAAGACCTCAAATGCGTTGCCAACCCTGAGGACTAAGATGGAATGCCTCTAGTAATTAGTGTCTTAATTTTAATATTTTCTTACATAGCTTCATTCAAACACTGGGTCTAGAATGCCCAATAGCTTTTGTGCTTTCATTGTAGCACTACAGGGTGACTTCAAATTGGTAATACAAAACACTTGATTGTGGCTTAGTTAATGCCACACAGTATAATACATCAACCCCTTTGTTAAAATTAACTGTATTTAATTAATGCTAATTTTCGAACAAAACAAATAATTAAAGTTCCAAAGTGTGGTTACACTACATTTACAATACAATCTTATTTTCTTTGATAAGTGACAATTACTAATCAAAACACATTTTCTTCATAAATTGCGACAGGTGACGCATAACCAAAGAGGAAAGTGTTCATTTGAAATTCTTTAAACTTCTTTGTTAATTATTATGGTAGGATCATCATCATCATCATATCAGCCGAAAGACGTCCACTGCTGGACATAGGCCTCCCCCAAGGCTCTCCACTTAGACCGGTCTTGTGCCTTCCGCATCCATCGCGATCCCGCGATCCAACACCCATACCTTACCCTTATGGTAGGATAACCATGTTAAACCAACAAAAATGGGATAATTTAAAAATTAAAAAAAAAATACTTCTGATTATTTTAAAAGTATGAGACTTAATTGAGGGGCTAAGTTTAGGGGAAATGTGTGTAAAACATTGACTTTGTATTACCAATTTGAAGTCACCCAGTATACAATCCTCGGCTGCAACAGGAATTGCAGGAGTCGTTTTATCCCAAACTCGTCCAGCAATCCCTTAGTTGACGGCCTGCGCAGTAATGCAGTGTGCGTGTCACCTGCAGGCCGACGGGCGTGGAGTAGTGCTTGGGGCAGTGCGGGCAGGCGTGCGGCTTCTCGCCGGTGTGCGAGCGGATGTGGTACTTCAGCGCGATGTTGTTCTGCGGGGTACATAGGACTAGCTTATAATAAAGCATTATAGATACTACAGTTATTTCTAACCTTGAGCTGTGTTGACCTTGAACTTGTATGACCTTGAATGTAATTGTTGTTGACCTTCAACGTTTTAATTACTATTAAGAGGACTGTGAAGCAAAAAAAAGAATATAAAATGCGAACACGTTTTTCTCCCCTTCAACGTTGTCCGATTTTAACGATTTTTGAATATGTTGTAGATATTATAAAAACTATGTCTGTACGTTTTCCTTTCCAAGAAAATAATTATGAAAATTTAAAAAAAATAAGTGGAAACGTACAGACCTAGCTTTCCATAATGTATACAACATATTCAAAAATTGTGGAAATCGGATTAGAATTAGGGGGTAAAAAACGTTATCGCCTAGATCTATATTTTTTTTTTAACGTTAAGGATAAAACACACAAGCACTCTGGCCATCTGATGGTAAGTGGAATCTGAGACCCATATACATTTGAATTCTCAAGACTACAATCCTAAGACCTCAAATGCGTTGCCAACCCTGAGGACTAAGATGGAATGCCTCAATGCTAGTAATTTCACCGGTTGTCTTATCCCCACACCGAAACAACAATGCTCTGTTGCTTGGCGGCAGGTTAATGGATAAGATGGTGGTAGCGATCCGGACGGACCCTGCGCAGGGTCCTACCACCACTAAATATCGCGCGCGATATCTTTGTTATACCTAATGCTCACTCAGCACGAGGAGGCTGACCTGTTTGCTGAACGTTTTATTAAATTATGCCGTATTGCTAAGCAGTTCCTTGACAATTTTAATTGACTATTGTGTATTAGCGTATTATTTAAGTATATTCTAGAATTTTAATGTATTCCATAAATTTCAAATGTTCTAAAGTAGATGACTTTCTTGTTTGCATTTTTTTTTCTGTTCATAATTATGTATTTAATAACTTATTGTAGTTATCGTGTAAGTGTTTTGGTGTTATTTTATGCTGTAAACTTACATTGAAATTAAATAAATAAATAAATACTACTTGTATGGGTTATTTTTGACAGTTTCGTGATTTAAGTATCGCTTCACAATCCTCTTAAGGAAAAGCAACAAGTGATACATACCATGGTCTTGTTACGTGAAACAGTTTGCAATGTAATAACTTACGCATAATGCTCACTTAATAATCGTAACAATTGTTATTAATTAAATTTCATTATCATTTTCTTTAGTTGCAGGGGCCCATTTCTCGAAACTCACTAGCACACCCCGTTATCAGTGGTGAAAAAACATTGAAAATGCTAGGGCTGACGCTACACATTAACATTACATTCATATTTTTACCGGTAGGTATAATTTGATATACCTATTTGAGGAAATCAATATAACTACTTGTTTTATTCATAGGTATTATATATACTGTGAAGAAATTTCACTTCAAAAAGGTTTAATTTGGTTGTTGAACACTTTAATAATACTTAGCTGTCAAATTGACATTTAATTTTGTCAAAATATGTTTGATGTCATATTTCATTTTATGTTCAGTAAAAATATGAATTTCATGGATAATCGTGCTGAATTTATTCAGTTTAAAATGGAGCTAATGGCAAAACTGGAAATAAACCGAATGCGACGCGGAAAAAATGGTTCGCAATTTTAGTAAAACCGTTCTGTGTATTTTCTTCCAATATCTATTGATTATTATTTCCTAAATAAATTTCATTTTTTTATCCTACAGAAATGATAAAATTATGCAAATGCATTATAAATTTTAAGGAAAGATGCCTTATAAATAATACGTATAAATATGACGATTGCTGGGATAATGTTTGCGGAGTATTCAGAACATTTATGACGAGTGAAAATGAATGGCTAAAAGATGGATTTTGCACAATACATGCAATAACCCAATATCAGAGTTACGGAAAATGTTAATGAAAGTACCATCTCATCAAATGGAACCTTTTTGGTGTGAAGTGGTCAATGTAATTGAAAGGTATTAACTGTATTTATAGTCGGACGGTTTAGGTATTTAAATAAAGGTAAACAAAATTTACCCTCAAATTGCTCCTCAAGCATTACACGACCAAATAATGTAGGTTAAAGTCAGGTTGTCCAGTGACAGATCTGAGCGGTTTTGTATTTGGTTGGGTAATCATAACTACCCGACAATATTCAACTTGTTTGTTTACCTTTATTTAAATACCTAAACCTTCAGACTATAGGTACAGAATAGAATTGTTAAGGTAAAAGAATCTTGAGATAAACCTCATCCATCGAGAAGAAGAAGAAGAGAAGGTGAAGTTACAAAAAATATTAACAAGAGCACATTAGAACACTATAAAAAACTGACATATTTACCGATAACATCTGTTGAAGTAGAGCGATCGTTTTCGTATCTTAAGTGGATCTACAATAATAGGCGACAAAGTTTGACACCAAACAATTTAGAAAAACTTTTAATAATATATTCAGAAAAGTAAATGGAAGTATATAACTTACAGGTCTGTTGTTTTATTTACAAGGTTACTATCCACATATCAGATGTTTAACGATATTAACAAAATGTTTCTATAATTCAGCCACAGATGTAACAAAATATAATAATAAACCAAAGTAATGTTTCATTTTTAAAAAAATTAGCGACATTTATACCGGTATGTCAAATGTACTAGACTTAAATGAATTATAGTGTGACAACCCTATGATTCGATTTCAATGAATTTTCACCGCTGATAACGGGGTGTGCTCACTAGACTCTAGTACAGCAGACGTGTAGAAAATTGTATTGAGTGAAATAATACATTATTTTAGTCAATTTCAAGAAACGGGACCCTGTTATCCACCTCTATCAATCCAACACTATTAAACGAGCAATATTTGTGTACATATTTGTAATCATGTTCTCGAAACGACTAACGTTTTTGATGAAAATTGTAGAACAGGGGTTTTTAGTCAAAAAGACAAAATCGATCTGTCAAGTCGTCGTCTTCGGGAAAATTCGGATGCCGAAGAAAGATATTTGACATATATTATATAGACGACACTATCAAATTGTGTTTTACCCTGGGTATATTCGAACAGTCTCGTTAAAATTTGACATTTGATACATACAAAATGTGTCAAACCATTACAGAGATGCAATTACCTTCTTACACGCACAGCTGTACAAATGTGCAGGTTTCCTCGCGATGTTTTTCTATCAACGTAAGAGCATCGGGTAATGCACT
Source organism: Acleris holmiana (assembly GCA_949316455.1). NCBI lineage: Eukaryota > Metazoa > Arthropoda > Insecta > Lepidoptera > Tortricidae > Acleris > Acleris holmiana. Next base: position 404,688 of record OX438790.1, on the reverse strand, counting down.
CAAGTTAGAAATCTCATTGGTACATGGTGACCGCGAAGTTTCGAAGTCGGTACCTGACGATCACAAGTCGGCTCTCTAGGCAATACAGATATCTCGAAAACTAGGGCTTGCCTAACTTTGGAAATTGTTGACCTTGAACTTCATTTTAGGTAATTGTCACATTTTGTAGCGGTCTCGTTCTCATCTGGCCTCGTGCATTTATCGTCTGAATTTATATTTTAAACGAATTTGTGCCTTTTATACCGAAAATAACGCAGATAAACATTAAGTGTAAAACTAATACTTATTTTCCTGTGACAAAAAAATAAGGGTAAAATATATAACCACGGCAATATATGTAACAGCAGCACGTGAACTTGACCTAGAACTTGAGATCAATCTTCTTGAGACAGGTCGACCTCAAGGGGAGCTACCTGGCAATTCTCTACGCACGTGAAATGGTCGTACTTGCGGACGGTGTCGGGCGACCTTGACCTTGGTTGGTTCTAGCGACCCGAGTCGAAGATGCGCCAGTGACCTTGACCTTGACTGTTTTGCTACCTAGCAGCTCACCTGGCACTTCTTCCCGCACATGTCGCACATGAAGTTGTCCGCGTAGCGGTCGTTCTTGCGGCCCGAGTCGAGCATGCGCCAGTGACCTTGACCTTGACTTTAGTGCGACCTAGCAGCTCACCTGGCACTTCTTCCCACACATGTCGCACATGAAGTTGTCCCCGTAGCGGTCGTACTTGCGGGCCCACTTGGGCAGGCGCCGCGTGATCTTGACCTTGAGGTGTACTCGCTCGTAGTGCACGGCGCGGGACGCCTCTGACGCGAACGTCATGTCACACTGCCAAGGATTCATATTAAATATTACTATTATAAAGCCTGGACTTGTCAAAAGTGACTCATTTCTCTAATAAGTTCATGGGAGTTACTATAAAACTTGACACTGGCAAAATACAGCTAAACATAGTCCGCTTTTTTTTTTTACAAATTTCCTTATCTGTCTGTAATGCGTTCTCCTTTTTGTAATTCCTTCTCTTCCTCGAAAAAGCTCGTTTACAAAGCGAAGCTCGGTCTTCCAGGTGTGTTTTTAAATCAGTATTCCACCAGATATGTATTTATTATTTATTATTTTATTTATCAACTATAAATAAATAAATATCACTCAAATAAACCTAGTCCCAAACTAAGCTCTAGGCTTGTAGTATCTATGGGTACTAGACAAGTTGCTCTACGTTAAGTGACGAGGTACCTCTTGGCACTGCGTCTCCCTGGAGCGGTGCACCTCCCTCGTGTGCTCCTGCAGACTCTTCTCGTCCTTGAAGTTCGCGCCGCACAGCGCGCACGCGCTGCGAACAACACGCACAAACAACACGAATACATTTTCGTTTTTTTGAGAATGCAAATCTATGGTTCTCAGATCCCGCTCACCATCAAGTAGCTTGTGTGCAAAAAACCGTAGCCAAGAACCCTGGTGGTTTATGATTATCATTGTCATAAGCTATATAAAAAAAAAAGAGTTTCTTGCGGCGTTTCTTCTCAGCAGTGGTCTCTATTGGGAAACGCCGGTAGATTTTTGTGGCTTGTATCATAATATATAAAGTTCAAAATGTATAATGGGTACACATAATGATCATAATCTATATTGGTTCTATTTCTGGAACCTTGAACTATTCGTTTGTTTCATAACAATCCTCAAAAGTATACAAGATCAGACTTAAAATAATTATAGTTTACGCATTTTGAACTTTATAGGAAATAACGTGTAAAAGTGCACGTGCGGCGTACTTACTGAATAAACATATTTATCTCGTAAGAGGCGACTAAGGGAATAACGGCTTGTAGTGCTGTTAGGCGATGGGCTTGCAACCTGCCACTAATACACTGGTAAACATCTTGGCCTGATTACGCAAAATGTGGTTATATAATTAATAATTATAAACTCGTCGTTTTAGAGTTCTTGATATTTCTGTAGTTCTGCCTACCCCACTCTGGGAAGGCGTGATGTATGTGTGTATGTTTGAACGAGTTCGATTAACCTCTCGAGACCCGGTGTTCTATAGGAGGTACATATTTTGCAATGGCAATGTATTTTAAACTTTATTTGACCGAGTGTAAAGTTAATTTTAAATTGTTTCTAAATTGAAAATGGCATTTCAGAGCCAAGGTAATTGAACTTTGTTTCCTTACTAGTAGATTCAAATTCCCACCCACGAAAATCTCCCTGTTTGTGGTACGATGGGAGTCACGAGGTTACGCGAGCTATAGTCTGTACTTTTAGGTATTTAAAAAAGTGTAAACAAACCAAACCACGTGGCTCTGCTCATCAACCAATCCAAGCTGTTTGGTCGAGCTTTGACGTAGTTTTGTGCTCCTATTGGCTGACAAACTGTCATCTGTCAATGTCACGTGGTTTTTTTGTTTACATTTTTTTAAATGCCTAAAAGTACAGACTATAGGTTCGAGTATGGAGTAGAGTGGTGTGGTGTGTGGTCTCACCGCATGGCCTGGCAGGCGTCGGCGGCGAGCGCGCGGTGCCGCGCGAGCGCGTACGGCGAGGCGAACTGCACGCCGCACTGCTTGCAGCACGCCGGCCCGCCCTCGCCCGCCTGCTGCCACACAACCAACCTCACCTCAGTCTTCTCTTATACCTGATTATTATCAACTAGCAATGTATGTCCAGGTGGAATCTTCAAATAGTTTGGACCACCCGGGAACCGATAGAGCTGAAATTTGGTACAGCAGTACCACAAATATAAGTTACAACGATGTACCTGCGCAATTATAAGGCAGTACGTGCGCGGGTAAAACTTCGACGGCTATTGGTCAAATATTCGGCGACGCCGCCGTCCGCCATTTTGTTTAGCGTCGCGTCAGTTGTCATTCGTACACAAAATCGCTAATCGCCATGAGCGAGAAAGCACGAGTTTAACTGTCATTTCATATTCTACCTTACGCGTAATACGACAAGGTTTGTATTGAATTGATTTTTACGTTCGTTTATCTTCGGCATTAGTGAGCACCTTTCTGCGTGGACGAAGATGGCAGTACAATGATACAGCATCATCGACCTGATCTGACGATGGAGTCGGAAGGTGGCGCCAGGATCTCCGCTATACTTAACGTAGACCCACTGAGTTGGACACTAAATGACTTTGCAAGAGGCACAGAACCACTGCTCACTTAATAATGCAAATTAATTAAATTGTAAGTAGAAAAGAGAATAGAGATATCTCTCCAATAGACTGCTGGAGTTTCTGTCTGGCTGGTAGGTAGGTGGCGCACCTGGCAGTCGAGGCGGTGCGACTTCTTCTTGTGCAGCGCGAGCCCGAGCGCGCCGAGGAAGGCCTCGCCGCACACGTCGCACGCCTTGTTCTCGTTCGGGTGCTGGATGCGCACGTGCGTGCCGAACGTCGACCGCTTCCTGCAAAAAAATGACGATTATCCAGTAAGTAGGCACGGGGACTTTTACACGTCAAAAGTCTACCAGCGATTCCCAATAACATTAGAACTCGTATCGTTGTAATGCTCGATATTCTGATTAATGATGAGAAATGCTCGAGCTAATTACAAATCAACTCATTTATTGAGTTACTTGATTAAAAAAAACGAATCCTTATTGAACAAAAAAAAAAAAAAAAAGAAAAAAAAAAAAAAAATGTTTGACACCCAGTTTGAACGGACTTGTGATACTTACTTGAAGGTGCTCCCGCAGTACTGGCACTCGTACCGATGCCCTTGGTGCTCCTTGGAATGTGTCATCGCGTGCGACCTGCGACCAATCGCAGCGATTAACGTAACACTAACAATACCATTCACTAGCCTTAACAACTAGAACCCGGGACCGCTAGCTTCGTAGACAGGGTTACTACCAACTAGGGTAACGTGTCGTCCATTCCATGTCCACGTAACTTTATGACTTGACTTTAACTTCACCATTGTATTGTATCCATTAATATTTGCACGCTTGCTTTCAAGTTGTTAACTGTATTCTGCATATAAATTATATTGATTGATTAATATTGCCGACCTAGCGACAACTGGTAACAACCAACTCCACAGCGCCACCAGCGTCAGATAGCGCAACTAAATCCACCCACTTCCAACTTCACCCAAATGGACTTCGGTCCCCAGGCATAAAGCCGCCTGGAGATAGATCTCTCCAGAAGAACCCAGCACAGATCATGAGTGTGGGCATTGCTTTGTATGTGGGCTGGGTGGGATGGGCGGCGGCGGCCACTGACCTGTCCCTGGCCGCGAACCCGCAGTGCTGGCACAGGAAGCGCAGGCGGTGCGTCTCCGCGTGGCGCCGCAGGATGCCCGGGATGCGGAACCGGCAGCGGCAGAGGGGGCACTCGTGGGGGCCGATGTTCTGCGACCAACATAGTACGTAACGTCACGCCTTCATTCCCAGGGCGGGGTAAGCAGGACTACAGAAACACCAACAACTCTAAAAATATTTCTCGCTAATTGGGTTTTTTTTTACTTAAGAGCTATTTCGAAAACCATTTCGAGATATGAGGTTTTGAAAAAAAAAACAGACAAGTACTTCGAAAAAATAATCAATGATTCAAGATATTTTCATGAATTTTTTTGTTTAACCTTCCTCACATGCTGAATCTTTTAAAGTCTTGGACTTAAGTTATAAAAAAAAAGTTCATCTGTCACTGTAACAAAGCATGTACGGTGACATTGACAGATGACAACTAAACTAACTAACAGCTGTAATTATTTTTTTTGTCTTTCTTGTGTCTCTGATGTATAGATTCAGCCGCGACATGTAATTTACGAGAAGTCCTATCTCAAATTTTCAATAAATTATAAAAAAAAATATTGGAGCGATGAATTGCTGAAATATTCAATTCAGTTTCTTGAAATACTTTTTGTTTTCGATAAAAATAATAAAAATGGGGGGTTAGCAAAAATAATCCCAATTCTGTAATCATATTTTGCACAATCATGCCAAGAAGTTTACTAGTGTATTAATGACAGGTTACGAGCCCATTTAATGTACAATGTTTATATATATATACTTGAGCTCTATACTAGAGATGGGCCAAATACAGACTTTGCCGAACCGAACCGAATATTCGGTTGCGCCGAATGGCTAGAAACAGGTTTCGATACGTCCGGTTTAATAAAACTTACTTCATTGAAACAACAGATTTTTCCTATTTAATAAAAGCTACGGTTTGATTGTATTTATATTTCGTCGCATATTTATCACTTTCCCCGTGTGGTTGCCGGGTTAGAATAGTGCCACTCCATATCTTCCCGTGGATGTCGTAAGAGGCGACTCAGGGGATAAGGGCTTGTAGTACTGTTAGGCGATGGGCTTGCAACCTGTCACTAATACACTAGTAAACCTCTTAGCCTGTTAGTGCAAAATGTGGTTACAGAAATATCAGTAAGTCTGTAGAGTTGTTGGTATTTTGGCTGCCTACCCCACTCTGGGAATGAAAGCGTGATGTTATGTATGTATGTATGTATGTATTTATCACTTTGTGGTAGTTGCTTAGAATGCTGGAATGGGATATCGATCAGACGAATTACAAAACGACCTACTCTCGTTATTTACTTTGTTTATTCGGTAAATATCCGGAAATGTAACCGAACTATTCGGCTGAATACAAACTGAAAATCTTACCGAATATGCCGAGTACCGAATGTTCGACCCATCTCTACTCTATACGCTATTTTATGGCCTGTTTGCTTGCTTGTATATTTCTTTGCTTTTTTACTACGAGTATGTCTGTTGAGTTGCTGTTGAATAAGTGACCTTGGCCTTCAACTTTCTTAAACGTTGACCTTGACCCAAGATGTGTTTGGCAATAACTGCCCTTGAATGAGAGACCTTGTCTACGGGTGCCCTTCATCTGGCGAAACATTTTTGGCATAATCATCATGTGGCATGCAATCTTTTTTTTCTAAAACCGTATATTTTTAAAGATTATTTTAAATATAATTGCATATTGGTAAGGTTAGGTATTCTGAAAAGTATACGGTTTAAAAAACAAGACTGTACGTCAAATAATGATTATGCCAAAAGAACCCAAACAAAACAAACACAATCAAACAACAGTGTTCGCATTGTTGTATTCCGGTTTGGGGATAAGACAGCCGGTGAAATAAATAGCATAGAGGTATTCCATCTTAGTCCTCGGGGTTGGCAACGCATTTGCAGTCTTAGGATTGCAGTCTTGTGAATGCGAATGTTATACATTAAATTTTTAATGTATAACGTTGAACTTAGATGACCCTGACATATGATAACCTTGACCTAACATGACCTTGATCTACAACTACCTTAAGCTTTATCCTTGGCCTGAGATGACCTTAAATTAGTAACCTTGTCTACAACTAAATTGATCTTCAATTTAAAAGAGCCCCTCACCTCGTCATGGTGCTTCACGTTGTGGTTCCTCAGCGTCTCCTCGGAGTAGAACCCTCGGAAGCACCGCTCGCATTTGAACGTCGAGTTCCTGTAGTTGTCCTTCTCGCGCCGCGCCGCCATGTCTGCCGCCTGCTGCTCCCGCGTCAGGATCACCACGTCGAAGTTGTATTCTTTCTCGAAGGCGGGGAAGTCTTCGTCACGAATTCTCATGTTTTTTCTTCGTTCTCTCGTTTCGGTTTTAACTTTTTTTACCTGTTGATGTACGGTCTTGTTTAGCATTTAAAGCTACCTTTGAAATGGAAACAGGCTTGTTATTTTTTGCGTGTAATATTAAATTACATTACACAACGCTTCTTTTCTATTTAACAGCCATGACTTATGATGCCCTTGACATACGTTGACCTTGAACTAGGCACATTTCTTGACCTTGAACTTGAACTTTTAACTTCAGGCTGTATTCAAATTCAAAATCTTAATTTGCTATTTGACCTACAGGTAGGTCAAGGGTCTAGAAAAGGATAACATTACTTAAAAATAACAAGGCACAAAATTGATTTCGAGGAAGTGATATCCATTAACCTACCGCCAAGCAACAGTTTTCGCAATGTTGTGTTCCGGTGTGGGGATAAGACTACCTATGAAATTACCAGCATAGAGGCATACCATCTTATTCCTCAGGGTTGGCAACGCATTTGAGGTCTTAGGATTATCATCTTGAGAATTCAAATGTCCATGGGTCTCAGATTGCACTTACCATCAGGTGGCCTGAGTGCTCGTGTGCCTTCTCCTTATCATTAAAAAAAACTATAATTATATTTTAAATAATTTATTCATCCCTCCCTTCATTCATTCATCCATCGACAGGCTACGTCACCTACCTTAGCAACCTTGGTTTTCCGGAGCACCTTCTTCTTCCTCTCCTTCGGCTTGGGCTCGAGCTCCTCGGCCGGCGCGGGCTGCTCGGCCCGCTCGGGCTGCTGCGCCTGCTCGGCCTGCTCGGCTCGCAGCTCGCTCAGCGTCACGTCGTCGTTGGAGTCGTCCTCGTACTTCAGACTGAGGTGGTCGCTGTCCACCTCTTCCGCAACGATCTCAGCTAAAAATAGGAAACCTTGGTTAAAATATGTTAATGCCAATTACAAAAAATAATCCACAACCAGCTTCATCAAATATGACTGAACCTACACACACACATGCGCAAACGCGCACACACACACACACACACACGCGCACACACACACACGCGCACACACGCGTACACTTTAAAACCTGTCGCATAAAATCTGTTCGACATTGACGTTATTTATTGTGTTTAGTAGCTTTGGTTTATTTGGCTCGCACGCACACACGTACACACACACACACACACACACACACACATACACGCACGCGCACACACGCACACACTTTAAAACCTGTCGCACAAAATTTATTCGAAATTGACGTTATTTATTGAGTTTAGTTGCTTTGGTTTCTTTGGCTCGCACGCACGCACCTACGCACGCACGCACACACACACACACACATACACACACACTTATATATTCGGATACATTACCAAAAGATATTTTGTATTTCGTTTTCTTTCTTTCTTCTTTTCTTTCTAATTTGTATTTCAATCAAAGCAAAGCATGTATTTTGCCTCTATGGAACCCTATCATAATGAGAGCGTCGAGTTACATGAAAGAAAGCTAAAATTAATGGTTTCTTAGTGGCATAACAATTAAAGTCCTTGACCGTACAAGCCTACAGCTTAGTTTAAGAGTAAAGCAACGGGACCCTGCCGCTCGGCCAAAATATTTCAATCATTTCCCATAATTTTCAATTGCCAAACCATGTAATATAAATGTTTCAGAATTTATTTTAGTACCATCGTGTAGAACCCTATAGGTTAGCTTTTATAAAATCTTGAAATATTTACGGTTACGAAAATATTTTGGCCAAACGAAATACATTATGTTAACTTACTAAAACCATTTATTTGAACCCGGGCATGTCTAGGCGATAGATAAGGTAGGTGTATATAAATTATTGAAATCTTAAAGGTACTGATACACATGCTAATTACTAGCACGAAAGCATGCTACTATTGAGCAACTGCTACCTATTAGCATGTGTGTCTACGACGTGCTCATAATTAGCATGCTTTTTAGTAGCATACTCAAAGATAGCACGCCCTGCTATTTTTGAGCGTGCTACCTGAGGCGGGGGTAGAGAGGGGAATGGTAATAGCAAGTGTGAACACATTTGCTAATAAGCATGCTAGTATCGATCTGTTGTTTGCAACAGGTGCATGTGCCTGCGTCTGCCAAAATGTCTCGCTGGGGTGACGAGAAAACCATATGTTTTATTAATACAGAAATAATGAATTAGCCGGAATAGCATTTCGCATAAAAAGTCAAATTGATGTGGAAGCATACGCAAATGATTTTTATAACCCGCAATATCTTCTTCTCGCATTTCTCTTATCAAACGTACACTAGCTCCAAGGTCTTGTCTCCTGGTCAACCAATCACAAACCCAAATCTTCCTGCTTTTTTTCTTCTTTCTATTTCTCAAAACGTTGGTGATGCATTGTATCGCCACCAAAAGAATTATTTTATTGAGCTCTAGGCGGAAAGCTACGTCGTCCATCGTTCGTGGCAGAGAGCACGCTACTAAATGGCATGTGTATTCGGAGTATTTGCTTTGAGCATGCTTATTAGTGAGTATGCTCAAAATTAGCATGCTTATTTGTAGCAAATGTGAACAGTGCATAAGCACGCTCAAACCAAGCATGCTCATAAGCACACTTTTAAGCATGCTATTATAGAGCATGTGTATCAGTACCTTAACGCTTTTTCAGATTTACAATTGAAATACGAAAATTAAAATTTAATTTATTCATGATCCTATAACATCCTTTATTATTTGTTTACAATGGTGTCATTTGTTACCTGCGCCTCTATTCAGGTGCGTTGAAACGATATCGTGTTTGACACGTTTAAGAATCCTTTATGTCATTAAATGACATAAGTTTTCAAAACGTTGACAATACGGAAACAGGTCAAAAACGATATCGTTATTACCTTGTAGAATTCCAGCCCTGGTTATCAAGTCAAGGTCAAATGTGTCAAACACATGCAATGTCATTTAAAGTAAGTAAAGCTATGTGCACACTTACGATTAAATACGACGTGTTTCAATGTGGCGTCCGCCATTAGCCGTTATTTGAACCAAGCGACGGACGTTATTAGCAGTGATCGGAATAGGTAGTGCAATTTCGCGAGACTTCGGTGCGTAAGTTTAGTATGGATATAGCTTGTAACCCCGGGATTACATTTGCAAAGTGTTAAAGTTTGTGTTTAATTCAGAAATGTTATTAAAATATGATTTTAACGATTATTTTGGTAGCATAGAATATCGCAATGACTAAATATGTAGACACTTGCAATAGCAATAGGTAAAAAAGTATTTACAATAACATCACGACTCGCTAGCCTAGTTGGGAGTGTCCCTGCCTTCGAAGCTAGGGGTCCTGGGTTCAAATCCCGGTAAGGGCAGATATTTGTGTGATGAGCACGAGTATTTCTTCCTGAGTCTTGGATGTTTTCTATGTATTTTAGTATATATTTCTCTATATAAGTAAGTTTATCGTCGTCTAGTACCCATAGTACAAGCCTAGAGCTTAGTTTGGGACTAGGTCAATTTGTGTGACAATGTCCTGTGATTATTATTATTATTATTATTTTAGATTTTTCGCATGGTCCCATTTAATTTCAATTAAGGTCATGTCAAGAAAATATTCTGTGATATAACACGAGTCCCGTAATCTGGGGTCTTATCCATATTAAGTATAATGTTTAAGGTCATTCACCCGAAATTGCACTACCTATTCCGATCACTGGCTATTAGACCCTAGAACAGCTTGTGTGCGATGTGTAAACTGACCAGGTCCAACTGAGAGCAGCTCGTCCTTGCAGTGGTGGGGCGGCTCGGGCTCGCGCTTGACGTCGGCGTGCGCGCAGCTGATGGGCGCGGCGCCGGCGCACGCGCTCAGCGCCACCAGCCGCAGCCCCGCGCGGTCCAGCGAGCGGACGTACTCCGTCGTGATCTGGGGGCACGCTGGCTCTCGGAAAACCTCTCAACTACCAGGACGAATTTTAAATTACGACTAAGTAAGTGAAGCATGTTTTTCTTTTGTCAATTACGCGTGTGATATCCAAGGCCTTGTTTCTCTAGAGTTGTTGGTATTTTGTAGCTCCGCCTACCCCACTCTGGGAATGAAGGCGTGATGCTATGTATGTCTGTATGTATTGTAATTCTAAAGCTGGGTACGAATCTGAGCTGCTCAGCCTGAGGCATGCTCGCCAAGCGCGGCGAACTGCTCGCGAGTCAAATTGTTTCACATAAACATGGCGCGAGTGAGGCGGCGTGCGAGCCGCGAGTCGACATTTCAAAATGGCGTCGGCCACGATGACAGCCGCGGCTGCGTTTATCATAATTCACCGAATTATTAACAAAAGGAAGAAGAAATCGCCTCGGAGGTGAAACAGCTCAGCAATATTATCAAATATGTATGCACCTCGCCCACAGACAGGTTAGAACTTGTCGTTCTGCCCGCGGCACGCTCCTATACACGTCCAAATTACGCGAGGAGGTCAAAAGACCGACTCTCGACAGCTCGCCGCGGGCCGCTCGCCCGCTGGTCACGCACAGCGCGTACGAATTTGAGCAAAATAGGTGAGCAGTGAATGCCTCAACCCGAGGCTGCTCTAATTCGTACCCACCTTTAGAATTACAATACATACAGACATACATAACATCACGCCTTCATTCCCAGAGTGGGGTAGGCAGAGCTACAAAATACCAACAACTCTAAACTTGTTGATGATTCTGTAACCACATTTTGCACAATCAGGCCAAGATGTTTACTAGTGGATTAGTGACAGGTTCCAAGCCCATCGCCCAAAGCCACCTAAACACTGCAGAACGCAACCGTATGATAGAGTGAGCACGATGTATTTCCATCTCACTCCAACATCCATCATCTCAACTCCTTCATCTTTAGTGGTGGTAGGACCCTGTGCAGGGTCCGTCCGGATCGCTACCACCATCTTATCCGTTAACCACCCGCCAAGCAACTGTGTTCGCATTGTTGTGTTCCGGTGTGGGGATAACACAACCGGTGAAATTACTAGCATAAAGGCATTCCATCTTAGTCCTCAGGGTTGGCAACGCATTTGAGGTCTTAGGATTATAGTCTTGAGAATTCAAATGTCTATGGGTCTCAGATTCCACTTACCATCAGGTGCTCGTGTGCCTTCTCTTTAACATAAAAAAAAAAAAAACATGTAGTTGCGTCTTGCAGTGTTTGCGCCTCTTACGACATTGATTGTGCACAATGTGGTTACAGAATTAGTAAAAAGTTTAGAGTTGTCTGTATTTTGTAGCTCTTAGAATAGAAATCATTTAATTCGAGAAAATTACAACTCATACCTACCCCACTCTGGGAATGAAGGCGTGATGTTATGTATGTCTGTATGTATTGTAATTCTAAAGGTGGGTACGGATTAGAGCAGCCTCGGGTTGAGGCACTCACTACTCACCTATTTTGCTCAAATTCGCCTACCCCACTCTGGGCCGTGTTTGCGGCAAACACCAAACATGTGGATCCGGCCTAACAGTACTACAAGCCTTTATTATCTTATTCGCCATTCTTACGGCACTATTCGGCACTATTCTAACCCGGCAACCACACGAAGGACAAAACAAGTATTACTCACAAAGTGCTGGTGCATGAGGCAGTGGCGCAGCTTCTCCTGCGCGCGCAGCCCGCGCGCGCGGAACTCCGCACTCTTGCGCAGCAGCCGCCGGCAGATCGAGCACACGTGCTGCGGGAACCCGTCCCACGCTGACAGCTAGACAACACAATACTAGGTTATGCAAACAACCGGTTTTAACCAGTTATTATATCTTTCCCTTGCGGTTCCGTCTAATAAAACACGTTTCTATGCCAAATCCTTCACAGTCCGTGGTGTCCAACTGTGGAATGAACTTCCGTTGTCCTTAAGGCAGTCCCCTTCTGTAGTCTCTCTAAAGAGGAATTTAAAAACTTTGTGGCTGAATGAGTCGTGAAGTCAGGTTCCTATAATGATTAGAGTTGTTATTTATATATTTATGTAGGTATATATGTATATGTATGTATATATGTATATATGTGTGTATTATATATGTACGTTTATATTAGTTTGTGTACTTGCTAATTTGTTTAAAATTTATTTATTTATTTATAAGTATTATCATTTTTTTTTACTCTTTGTGCAAACTTGTATGTGTCCAACCCCATGCATTGTCCTTACTCATTTGCTTCAGGGTTAGCTAGAAGAGATCCCATTTAGGGATAAGTTCGCCTTTGTACATTAATTTAGTATTATAATTGTAATATTTATATTTTTGTGCAATAAAGAGTTTACATACATACATACATACATATTTTCATACAAAAACGGGTAATAACCGGTTAAATTGCATTCCCTACACAATACTACATGATTCACGAGGGTAATCTGATTAACATACTGCCAATAACCCCGTGGCCACATTATCAGGATGGGGGGAAGGTTCGCGTTAGCCGCTCTTTCTCTCTCCATGATGATGAATGAGGGGCAACGCGAACCTTCGCTGAATCCCGATAGTGTGACCGTAGCACAAGGGAGGCTAGCGGCAATACAATACAATAATAATAACACAAATTGACCTAGTCCCAAACTAAACTCTAGGCTTGTACAGTCAAGTTCAAAAGTATGTATACACTTTAGTACCTTGTCACTTTAATCGCTTGGATAATTTCATATGGCAGTTTAAACATGACGTTAAATAGACAAGGTACTAAAGTGTATACATACTTTTGAACTTGACTGTACTAGACAATGATAAACTTACTTATACACAGAAAATATACTTATTTTAATGTATGAATTTATTTATTACTATCTATTTATTCATGTAAGTCATTATAATGTATTAGTTTGTATTAGTATGTATTTGATTATCTATTTATTAGTTTGGTAAGCGTGTATTTATAGGTATATTGTATTTTATAGCTAGCATAGTTCCTTGTTATTGTTCGAAATTAGTCTGCACCACCTACTGTGTAATTTTTTTTAACTTGACACCTTCTAAAGTTGTCTGGAAGAGATCGCTAATCAGCGATAAGACCGCCTGTTGTTTACCTGGGTCTTCTAAACTGCAAATTCTTTGTAATGTTTTTGTTTGGTGGACAATAAAGTGTTTTGTATTCTATTGTATACTTATTATATGGAAAACGTCCAAGACTCGGGAATAAATATTTGCGCTCATCACACAAATATCTGCCCTTACTGGGTATTGAACCCAGGACCGCTGGCTTCGGAGGCAGGGTCACTCCCAGCTAGGCGTTGGCCTAATAAGTCTAGGGAGTGACGAGTGAGTGTCGACAAATATTTGTGTAATGAATAAAAACAAAAATGATCAGGAGGCATAACCCAACTGGCCTTAGTCCTAGACTAAACTCTAGCTCCAGGGTCGTACTACGGGTAGTAGGCAACAATAAACTTATTCAGGTTAAAGAATTTACCATCTCAAATGAAATTATACATTTCACTTTAAGAGACTAATCAATTACATTAAAGCATGCATTAGTAAATATTCGCCTGTGAGCTACATGGTTTTCTTTATTTATTACAATAAACAGATTACGAGCTACACCAAATTATCATTATCTCACCATAAAAAGAAAATACTCAGAAAAGCATTCAAGACTCCGGGACGTATAATCATGTTCATCATACATATATTTGCCAGTACCGGGAATCAACGGGACTGCTAACTTTTCATGCAAAATAACTGTATTGTTAAATGCTTATTGCACACTAAGCATTTACATTATTTACTATAATTATCTGAAGTTTCATTTCCCCACTGTTACCTTTAGCAAATTTGCACAAATTAGATTTCACCCTTATAGTTATTATACCTGCTAGCGGCTTGAACCTGCTGCAATTTTGTTTTTTTTTGTTTCTGTCATGTCACTTAGGGGTATGAAAAATAGATAGTAGCCGATTGTCAGCCCTACTGAATATGCATATAAAATTTTATAAAAATCAGTCAAGCTATTTCAGAGGAGTATGGTAACTAACACTGTGACACGAGAATTTTATACATGTTACAAAATAATCCGTAAAAAATAAATTACTAAAGTAGTGTCAACCCTTATTAAATAATGTCAATTCAGTATCTTAGGTATAGTTAGGTTGACACTACTTTCGTAATTTCTTTTTTACGGATTTTTTTGTAACACATTGTACATTAGTTGTAACTGTTTGCAATATGTTTATGCAAAATGTGGTTATAGAATTACCAACAACTCTTTTTGTAATTGTTGGTATTTCTGTAGCTCTGCCTACCCCACTCTGGGAATGAAGGCGTGATAGTATGTATGTATGTATGTATGTTTGCAATATTTATTATAGAGCAACTTTGTGAACAGATGAAATCAAATGAGGCTCAACTTCAATTCTTACTATTTTGATTAAATGTCCAAGTTATTAAACTAGCAAATCAAACAGTTAAGAAACCACCTATAACACAATGGTAGGACATGGTTTGGTAGTATAAGGTAAGCATGCAGAAAGCCCTTTATTTCAAGGTTCACTATCAGAACCAGTACAAAAAGGTAAAACTTTAAAGTTATGAAAATAAACATATTACGTCTCAGTATCAGTGTGGTCAGGTTTGTACTTAGGTCTATCTCACTTTCATGTGCTCTTATGAATTTGCCCAAAACCAAAAGACTTAAGAGTTAAGTTGGTAAGCAGTTGTACTAAAAGTACGGGCCGCTACCCTACACTAGCCCTTTGTATCAGCACAGAACTCAATTAGTAATTCATTTACCCCAAATGTATAGAACTAGTTAAAGGCTAATTTTTTAGACAATTTCACGATTGTCAAAACTAACAAACAAACCATAAAAACTAGCAGGTTTTATGAATCCGAAAATGACCAAAATGCCAAACATCATACAGGAATATATTTAACAACCTAGGGCTTTTATAACTAGATTAAATCGACGAAAATGACTAAAAAGTCGTATCAAAACCCGCCCAAACATACTATGACCATTGCTTGACAATTTCTACACGTAAAAAAACTTAATACTGACCATAGTTCCTATTATTTCCACATAAGCTTCTCCCAAATGGTGATCCATGATGTTGTATAAGTTGGTGTCAGTAGCGAGGCATATACGGCAAGCGAGGAGCTCGCCTGCCGTCTCGAGCTTCATTGTGTCCATTATTTTAATATGTCAACTCATTAGATACTTAATTGTGTTAAATAATTGTTTAAAAACTATGAAATAAGTTAAAATCGATAAGTAAACAAGGAGGACTGAACTGACGTGTAAAGTAGATTCGCTATTTACGTTAATATTCGTGTAGAATTATGCAAAATTTCAAGAATAACTTTATGTCTCATGGTACAAATTATAAGGTCGGTTTCTGATTGTGCTTTTGAAGCTTTGTTCGCTTATGAAATATAGCGAAATTAGCACCTTCATAACTTTTTAATGTTGCAAGAGGCTTGAGTACATTTTCTACTATTGTAGCTTAGTAGTTTTATAAAGAACTACTTTCTTCCTATTGTTAAATGTAGAGTTAAATGGTTAGAGCATATACACCTTTTTGTCAATAAAATAAAACAGGGAAACATTGAATTAAGTTTACTTTTTATTTAAATGCAATTTCTCACCTTTTAAAAGTAAATGCCAATACGATGTACATACTGCTTTTTAATATAAGAATACAAATACAATAATTACTTAAACCTAAATACCTACAAAAGGCGGTTTTTGTTTTTAGAGCATCCTTTTTATTATTGCACTATATTTATTTCATAAATAGGTAAACATTAAATTATCGAATGTACAACATTAAAAAACAAGAACTAAAGATCTATAAATTGACTAGCACAACACTATCAAAAAACTAATGTAATACTAATTGTACTTGCGAAAAATTGTTTCATTTTCCACTTTTATATAGAACTAGAAATCGCCCGCAACTGTCTTGCTTTCTCAAATAGCTTATCGACGGGTGCTGAAGCAAACTGAGAAAGCAAGATAAGTACAAACTTTTCCGAACAATACGATGTCATATGGTTATGAAGTATAACTGGGCTGGAATTCTACACGGTAGTAACGATATCGTCTTTGTCGTGTTTCCGTAGGTTCTCTATTGTTTGACCGAATTTCATATGCAATAATTTCATTTTTCCGAATTTCATATGACATAATTTTATATGCCATAGGTAACAATCATGTGCCATAATATTCATTTGCCATAAAGGCATTTGTTCTAAAATTGTGATCTATTCAGAATTGTAATTAAACAAACCTAACCTAACCTATTACGATGGCATTTAAAGATTTAAGATATCCAAAAAAAAAATCTTTACGGCAAATTAATCTTTCAGAAGATTCGAAGAGAAGATCAGATTCGAATTTAAAATCTTTTGTCAATCAAAACAAAGTTTGAAATTAGTATTTAAGGGTATGACATCTGATGTCAGTGGGTTCTGAAAGTTTAAATTATGGTATATGATATTAGAGAAAATGATGTTGACCATTATGACAAATGAAATAATGAAAAATGAAGGGATACGGTTTCCGTAATGTCAACGTTTTGATACCTCTTATGTAATTTACAATAATAGTGAGTGTGGCATAAACGATTCTAAAACACGTGTAACGCGATATCGTTATAACGCAGTAGAATACAGGCCCTGTATTTGTTAAGGTGGCGATTTCTTCTTCTTTTTGTTAATCATTTGGTGAATTATGATAAACGCAGCCGCGGCTGTCATCGTGTCCGACGCCATTTTGAAATGTCGACTCGTGGCTCGCACGCTGCCTCACTCGCGCATGTGTATGGGCTCGCATGCCTCAGGCCTCGTTTATCCCTCCGTGGCTGTGGGCTGGCGGCGACAGCGCGCGGCGCGCGAGGGCCGCGGGGCGCGCGGCGGCGCGGGCAGCTTGAGGTGCACGGTGCGCACGTGCAGCTTGAGCGAGGCCGCATGCGCCAGCAGCTTGCCGCACAGCTCGCACTTCACCTGCGGCCGCTGCCCGAGGTGCACCTGCCACCAACGGTAACTCATCACTTCATCCAATTTCACTTTAAATACGTAGATACGTAGAAGGGTAGTTCTACCAGCGTTTCAACCGCTTTGACTTCGGTGTCGCATTTTTAAACATTTCCCTGTACGAGTAGGATAACCATTTTCGGTTATTTTCTAGGAGTCCAGGCATTCTTCAAAATAACCGAAAATAGTTATCCTACTCGTACAGGGAAATGGTTAAAAATGCGTCACCGAAGTCAAAGCGGTTGAAACGCTGGTAGAACTACCCAGAAACATTCATTACGTACGTTAGGTTAGGATAGATGTTTAAGATACCCTGAAAACATGGATTCAGCAGAAAATTGCGTTCGACGAAAGGTGTTTTGATGAAATGATAGACACCCGCCCTCAACACACATAACTGGATGCTGTTACGCAAAAATGTGTCACCCAAAAATGATTTAGCAAAAAATTGACAATCCACAATTATCTCACCGAGGTTAGACACTTTATTGCTAAATAGTTGCGGATTGACACATTATTGCGTAACAGCATCCAACTAGGATTAGGACCTTTGGTTGCAAATCGTGGTTCAACAATCCATGGAGTCGCTTTTTCCTAATTATTATACATATACCACTTTGATTTTGAGCTTCAGTGTTGTCATATTTCAAAATTAATTAATTCATTAGACCGCTGAGACACTTTAAATAAATTCTGGTGTGAAGGATATCTCTCGACGTGAAAGCGTAATAAACAAATATTAGTCTTTAGTAGTCAAGCAGTTTATTTTGAAATATAATACTGAAGGTCAAAATCAACTTGTTATGTATATAATAATTACGAAATAGCGACTCCATGGATTCTTGAACCACGATTTGCCGCCAAAATCCTAACCCTAGCGATAACTCATTTCGCGCCCCCGGCACTTCCCAGGGTATAATCTATACCCTTGATGATGTTAAATCAACTGGAAAGCCGCGAAAATAAACACTACTTGGGATTTCTGCAAGGTTTACAATTTTGAGCGAGTCGAAAGTGGCCCCTACTACAGTTTTCAATTCAAAGAACCTTCTTACTTTTAAATAACAATGACACGACTGTCTAAATCGAATTCTTTTCATGAAATAAAATTTTTGCTTATTATATATGCGTATAAAGTTACGGGTAAAAGTCTATATAACTTCATGTAATATTAACTAGCGTAATAAATTAGTAGTCTTTGATATTCTTCAGCATCTCCTCGCCCTTATACCGATTTTCTGGAGTAAGCAGGGCTTGTCTTTTTCTACACATCCCTACCGCTATCTCATTGTTCACTCCCTTCTTTCTCGTATCACTCCTAACTCAATGCATCCATGCTTTATGACCCTCCACATTCATACTCAAAACATTTCTCGCAACATAAGTCTCATCGCTCACGTCATGCCACACCATCCTTACATTTACATACCAGATCCTTACCTGTTTTAGGGCTCCGTAGTCAAACTAGGAACCCTTATAGTTTCGCCATGTCCGTCCGTCCGTCCGCAGCCTAGCTCAGAGATTCTTAGTACTAGAAAGCTGTAATTACATACATACATAACGTCACGCCTTTATTCCCAGAGTGGGGTAGGCAGAGCTACAGAATACCAACAAATAATTCTGTAACCACTTTTTGCACAATCAGGCTAAGATGTTTACCATTGTATTAGTGACAGGTAGCTGTAATTATTTAAACATATTTTTTTTAGTGTTCCTCCCCTAAACTTAACGTGGGGATGTATTTTTTTTCTCGATTAGCCCTTAATGTAGGGTGTCGTTGGATAGGTCTTTCAAAAATACTAAGGGTTTGTCTCTACAGTTTTTCCATTAAGGGATCCGTTTATGAAATATTAAGCTTTAAAGCGCTAATTTTTGTTAGGGTCAAGTGTCCCCCTCTCCCTCCTACAGCCAAAACTACAAATGAAAGAGCATCTTACAGATTTTAAAGGAAAACTATCACGACTAAGTAGCCATCATTGGTTCTTGAGATACAGGCGATTAAAGTGTTTATACCTACTAAAATCATCTAAGACGGCACCAAATGACTTTAAATAGAAAATTAGTTGTAGATTCAAATGACAGACGCAAAACTTAACAAATATTTCCCTGCGCGCAGGTTGTGCTCACCACGCGGTGGTGCTTCTCCATGTTGTCCTTCTTGGCGAAGCGCAGCGCGCAGCCGGCGCCGGGGCAGGCGTGCGGCCGGTCGCCCGTGTGCGCGCGCAGGTGCACCGCCAGGATCGACAGCGACTGCCACATCACCAACACAAGAGGAGCTCCATGTCTGAATCTCATTGGTGATGAGTCATGTGTTTGTTTACGAGTGGGCCTTTTGGATTTGGGGGCCGAAAGGGGGGCCCAGTCGTAAACAAAATCGCAGTATAAATTGATTTTCAAGTTGCTCATTTGTCGTCGCTGTGATTCCGAAATCGAACCCCAAATACGAGCCAGAAGAGCGCTCCAAGCTATCATTTAATCTAAACTCAGCTTTTCTAGAAATACAAATATGGTGGAATGTCCGTTACAATGACCTATATTTTGATTGACCAAATAAGTAACTTGTTTCAAAGGTACAATCCTAAAAGGTAAGAAGTTTACTAATAGATTCCCGTTGGAACCTTTCGGTTACGAAACGTTGAGATACTTTCAGAAAAGTTAAATAAAAGCTATAACTCACGGTGCATTTCTTCCCGCAGACCTCGCAGATAAAGCTTTTTCTCGCGCACAATGTCAAAGGTTCGTTCCCGGCGTCGCCACTCGGCTCAGGGTCCTGAGTCTTCATGTTCTTATTGCACTGAGAAGTAAAGCAAGCAATAATAAGTAAATCATCAATATGGCATTCTGCAGTCGTTCAGTCGGTCTTTTGACCGTGCTCAAAGGCACCTCAGTGTGCGTGCCTCGCGTAACTTTGACGTGTATCTGAGCGTGCCGCGGACAGAACGACAAGATCTAACTTGTCTGTGGGCGAGGCGAGTACAAATTTGATAAAGTTGCTAAGCCGTTCCACTACCGAGGCGATTTCTTCTTCTTTTTGTTAATAATTCCGTGAATTATGATAAACGCAGCCGCGGCTGTCATCGTGTCCGACGCCATCTCGAAATGACGGCTCGCGTCAAGTACGCTGCCTCACCCGCGCATGTTTATGTGCAACAATTTGGGTTGCGAGCAGCTCCCCGCGCAGGGCGAGCATGCCTCAGGCTGAGCCGCTCAGATTCGTACTCAGCTTTAGGGTTGCCTAACTCAGGATGCAAGGTCGTGATTTTTTCCTTGAAATATTTCATATATGCAATAAACTTACTTTTTTTTTGCAAATGTAGCCATACTGACCGGGGGACGTCCTCGGATAGTAGGCGTGTAATGATAGCGTTCCCGTAACTCCAGCGTACCTTTTTGATTTGGTGCAGTTTGAGCCCGGGCACGCCCTTGAACTGCTCCCCGCAGCGGCCGCACGTGCCCCCCGCGCCCCCCGCCTCCGTCGCGTGGTTCATGCGGACATGCGTGTAGAACGTGGATTTCTTCCTGAGTTAGATATAATAAGAGACGTGGCAGTTATAATGTGGGTTTTTACACCATTATGTACCATCACGACATTTATGCCGTGATTTATGTCGCCCGCGAGATATACCACCTGTCTTTTTCTGACCGCTCTAATTAGAAAATGACGGGTAGTCAAGCGGTCATTACGACATATATGCAGTTTGATAATTTGACACATTAATATTTAACCACGAATTTAAAAATCATAGTCGACCTTGTAAGTACCTGCACACTTTGGTACATTGTCACTTTAACGCCTTTGCTGCATTTAGAATATAACCTTATAGTGACAAGGCACTAGTCTGGTTTCCCTGAAAATCAGCGCAATCAATCTTCTTTTCTAAAGTATTCAACTACTTATGAAGCTGTAACAAGAAAAAACACAAAACGAAGACACTTTTACTACAAAAAATGTTGTAATACTTACTTAAAGACACGCCCGCAGTGCTTGCACTCCCACGTCTTCCCGGCGTGGAACTCCGCGTGTAGCAGCGCCTCGTGCCTGTTCCAGATATTATTCGAACATAAAACTAGACGCTATTTATGATTAACTAGAGGACGCCCGCGACTTTGTACGCGTAGAAATGGTTTTCCGCTAGTCCCCCGCTAGGTTCCAAAAATAATAGAGATAATTAGACCTAGTGCATTTCTTCCATATTTGAAGTCCCTAGGTTCAGCGTTTTACGCTGTGTGTTGTCTGTCTGTCAGTCAAATAAATAATTATTATACCACATTTCTACCACCTTTTATATTACTGGATATTTCTACCACTCTTCTTTAATTACTACCACTCTCCTCACATTTTTACCATTCTCCCCACATTTCTACCATTTTCCTCACCTGCCCTTAATCACACTCCGGCACTGCTTGCAGATATACTTGAGCTGGTGGTTCTCGATGAGGTGCGTGCGCAGATTGTTGGGCCAGCGGAAGCGACAGCCGCAGAGAGGACACTCGTTCGGACCGGACGTCTAGATGACGAATTTACTATTAGTATTTGATTATTTTGGATGTTTAGGTCAATCTGGGATGATCCCCGTGACAGCTCGTACAAACACGTATTACACCTTAATTAATTGATACTTCATAAATACTACACGATAGGAACGATGTGACAATAATTAAATAGTTTTCTTATTCACCTTAATTGCATGTAGTAAGTGTTTGAGACTACGTACGTTTGTCACCGGAATCATTATACATTGACCTATTGATATGTTTATAGATTGAAAAATCATCTTTGGAAAGCATTCCTTGTATTCAAGGAATGCTACATTGTAATGAATTTTGCCAATATAAATAAGCGATACTCACAGGGTCATGAACCTTCAAATGATTTTCGTACGTGAACACAGACAGGAACCCTTTGTAACATTTCTCACACCTCACCAGCGCGTTGAGATAGCTATCCGTATGCCTTCTCGCTTCCATCTCTATTCTTTGCTCCTCTTCTGACAGTCGTATCACTTGTATATTATATTTCTCTTCAAATTTAACATAATCTTCATCACACATAAAGTATCTTTTGAAACCTTTTCTTTTTCTTACGGGCGTTTTTTTTTTAACCACCCATTCCACCTCAGGCTTAGCTTTAACGTTAATCACTTTTCTCTCTTTCTTTTTCCTTTTCACTTCTTTTTTTAATCCTATTTCTACTATTTTCACTTGAGCCAAATCTGTTTCTACTATTTTTACTTCCGCCATATTCTTTTCCACCGCGTTATTTCTACTATTTTCTTCTACGTCACTTTTGACTTCTGTATCCTGGTCACTGTCAAATGCTGGTGACAATTGACAGCTGTCATTGAAATCGGGGTAGCTTTCTATTATTTTTGCTTGAGGGCGGATATTAATAACATTGGTTTTATCGTCGGGGAATCGGTGGGCGGTGCGGTCCATCGAGCGAATGTAATCTGTTGTAATCTGAAAAATTATAATATGCATTTGCAAATATACCAAAAAAGTCAAAATATTAAAAAAAGAAAAGTTAAACCATAGGTTAAATTGTAATTGGACGTAGTTATGCGAACGGGAATCTACCTAGCAATAAAATGTCAAACCAATTGACATCATCATTAGAGTTGAGGTTTTATTGCCAAATAATTGTGGGTTTGTTGATTGTTCCCGTTTGCATAACCACCAAAGTCCAATTATAATTATGATATAAATTAATGGACAATACTTCACGCGGATAACATTGGTCAGGTCACGTGAGGACACACTAAGAAAACCTGATAAAAGTACATACTAAATAAATAAATAATTTTTAACTAGTTTAGGGTTCTAAACTATTTCAGTACCAAAAATCAATTTAATCAGTTGAGGCATTTAACGGTGATAGAAGAACACTAACAAACATTTTTAAACCCTTCCGCATTTATAATATAGTGGCCTCCCACAACTTCAACTGCATCTGAATCTAATTCTTTAGCTAGGGAATGCAAATAACTGGTTAAACCCGATTATTAACCATCTTTTGCTTACTCAAAATCAGTTAATAACCGATTATTTAGACAACACGCTAGCCTAGTTGGTAGTGACCCTGCCTTCGAAGCTAGGGGATCCTGGGTTCAAATCCCGGTAAGGGCAGGTATTTGTGTGATGAGCACGAGTATTTGTTCCTGAGTCTTGGATGTTTTCTATGTATTTAAGTATATATTTCTCCATATAATTAAGTTTACCATTGTCTAATACCCATAGTACAAGCCTAGAGCTTAATTTGAGACTAGGTCAATTTGTGTGACATTGTCCTGTGATATTGATATTTTTATTTATTTATTGCACCAGTAGCTTTGTGAGTCCAGAGCATATTTGGAGGACAAACAATACTCACACATTGTTGCAAGAGTGCCTGAGAGAGAATCTCATGGGTCTGCTTGGCCTCTGCTCGTAGAGCAACACTCTGCTCGAGCCGAATGCGGCATGCAGTGCACACATGCTGTGGTAGGCCATCTCCTGCTGTAGCCTGGAAAAACACATTTATTATTTCCTACAAATGTGTGAATAATAAGCTACTGAACAATACCAATTAGCCAATGGTAAATCATATTTAATTCCCGAATTCCTGACAGACTTAAAAATGCAGTAGGTTCTAAGAGCCACAGGTTATTAAAATAAATGGTTGCTAAGTGTGCAAATCTTTCATTGTTACTAGAAACTTTAACCCTTAATTTGACAAAAATTAAAAAAATTGTGAATTCAAACCCTATTTGATATCAAACCAGCATAAAAAAATATCAATAAAAAAAAACAAAAAGTGAATATTATAGTATGTATCCTGTGGTGCATACTGCCAAGTTAAGAGTTATCAAGTAATTTGCATGGCCTGTGGATGATGCTACTTTTTAGGTTGTTTGAGTATCATGTAGCCCTGTGTGGTTGCCGGGTTAGAATAGTGCCACTCCATGTCTTCCCGTGGATGAAGTAAGAGGCGACTAAAGGAATAAGGGCTTGTAGTATTGTTAGGCAATAGGCTTGCAACCTGTCACTAATACACTAGTAAGCTTCTTGGCCTGATCGTGCAAAACATGGTTAAAGAATTATCAACAAGACTTTTTACAGTTGTTGGTATTTCTGTAGCTCTGCCTACCCCACTCTAGGAATAAAGGCGTGATGTTATGTATACATACATACATGTAGTATCATATAGATGGATGAATATTTTCACTGTGATTAAATTTATAACGATAATCATGATAAATACACTACTAAAACATATTTAAAATTGTTATAATCAGGATATTTTAATAGTATATAACATTATTGTAAATAACAATAAAATTCCATCCATACATCCTCTATATGTACAAAAGACCTTTTACCTCATTATATATAAATGGAATAAAGGCTAGTAGTACTGTTAGGCGATGGGCTTGCAACCTGTCACTAATACACTAGTAAACTTCTTGGCCTGATTTTGCAAAATGTGGTTATAGAATTATCAACAAGTCTTTTTAGAGTTGTTGGTATTTCTGTAGCTCTGCCTACCCCACTCTGGGAATGAAGGCGTGATGATGTGTGTGTGTGTGTATATAAATGAAACTCATATTCATTTAGATCAAATATAGCATAATTTACGCAACTAATCATAATATAAATAATACTTGTCATGTACGTACGAAAATGCCCAGGATATCGGCGAACGAAGTGTCCAGTCCTTCGTCAAATATTCCCAGTAGCTTTGTGTCCGTCGCTAGACAAATACGACACGCTAACAGCTCTACTCCTTCCAATTCTAACTTTATTGTGGACATTTTTGTTACTCTAGCATAATTTTAAGTGATAAACAGATTATTATGAGATCGCTGTACATCTAAACAACTCTCTGACAGTTCATTCATTTGCATTGTCTTGTCTCACATAAGATTATATGACAGATACAATTTTACTTAATTTCGAATGAACTATTTAAAATGTGAGAGAAAATTAAGCTTTAAGTGCTCTTGTTACAGTCTATTTTGTAATAGGAAATTTGATAAAGCTGAATTAATGATTGCTAGATCAGATGACATTTACTAAAATGTTGCTATACTACGTTAACTGTTTTCTACTAAAAGTGTTTGGTAGCGTTCGGATACAAGTGCAAAAGGTGTAATTATTATTGAGTATAATTTTGAATGTTGCTTTTAGAGAACATTTTTTAAATTAGGTATTTTCGATTTTGTGTGTTGCATCTGCAATGGATGTAACAGTCTTCGATTATTTCTAGCATTGGAATGCTAGAAATAAGTGACAGATAGTAATACATTTTAGTGCTTAACTGATTATAGGACTTCTATTAATCGATTTTATAGATTACTTTCATTTGTTTTTGATCACTGAATAAAATCTATTTTCAAATGTAAACGACCCGCACGATCGTATTGGCCAGGTCTGGAAGTGATATAAAATTATATCATCTGAAATTCGATCAAACGATAGAGAACCGTTTTAGAATCGTTTATGACTCGGTCGCCATTATTGTTATTGACAAAATAGTCATCAAAACGTTGACGGAAACAAGTCAAAGACGATGTCGTTATTACCGTGTAGAAAGATTACGAGTAGAAGTATATGCAGTTTTATCGCGAATGAGCGATCTCTTCGAGACAAGATAAAATTATGACTATATATTTCTTTTATAGACAAACTAATGATTATGTTGTTATCACTAAAACTGACTTTGAACATTGTTATATACCGTCTACTTGACGAATGTCTATGGCCACGGATTATCACTACCATAGCAACGGTTGTTTTTCCATCTTCACTGTCATTGTATAAGAAATACATAATGAACTAGTATTCTCAAATATTTATTATTTATTATTGTGTACATAATAAATGGCGACGAGGATGTTCGATTTAAAAAAAGGTAAACGTAATCGAGCTACCCTCCGGGGTATTCTTACAAAGACAAACAATGCGTTTCAACAAGAAAGTACCACATATACTTACGAAGAATTAGACACACGTTTACAAACCTTACAAAATACGTACCAAGGGTTACAGAATATTCAGAGCCAGATAGAACAAGAAACCGAAGACGAAGATCTGGAATCTGAAGTCAAGTACAGGTACGAAGTGGACGAAATTTACACTGAATTACGTTCAAAAATATTACGATTACTGAATTTCTACAAACCTCCTACAACATCACCGAATCCTGGAACGAACCAAGATACGACTACAACACGTCATCAACTTGAACCTCGGCCTAGACTCAACTTCCAGCCTTTTCACGAAAAAGAATCTTTCAAGAATTTTACAAAACGACTATCTGTCTATCTTATGTTGAACAACATAACTGACCCTAAGACGAAAATGTATACCTTCTTATCTACTTTGCCTCCCGATATACATGAAAGAATTTATGATCTATGCTCACCGGACGATCCAACCTGCAAGACCTTTGAAGAACTTACACAAATTTTAGATGATTTTATCGACCCGAAACCGAGCAAATGGGCCTCTCAACATACCTTTATATCTCGACTACAACAGCCGGATGAAACAGTGTCGACCTTTGCATCAGAACTAAAAAGATTATCTCTAAATTGTGAATTTAAATGCTTACACTGCGATAAACCAACTCTGGACGCGTTTCTATCGCTTCAATTCATACGAGGATTAAAAGACGGAGAAATTCGCACGAAACTCTTACAAGAAAAAGACACTTCACTGTTTTCGAAATTAATACAAACTGCCATATCCATGGAAATGGGAAAAAACGAAAACTCAACTATGTCGACATCATTTCATAAACCCTCATTGGATAACATCAATAAAATTTCAAAAGTACGCAAGGAATTTCAAGACTCCTCGATAAAAAGATCCCCGATTACTATAAAGGACCTCCGGGGCAAATGTTTCCGCTGCGGGAAAGACGATCACAAGGCAAATGAGTGCGGTGCAATAAAAAGTACATGCCGCAACTGTCAAAAGGAGGGCCATCTAGCCCGTGTTTGTCTACAAAAACCAGGAAGAAACAACACAAATATATTGGATAACCCTTCGAGTAGCCGCAGTACCGACAGCATCGTGGATATAAATCTAATTAAGAGCGATACTCTGGATAAATTTATGATAACTATTGAAATTGAAGGAAACAAAATCAATATGGAATTCGATACGGGTGCAACGCTATCTACAATGTCGCTTAAAGATTATAAGAAACTCTATATCGACAAAAAAATATTTGATACAAATATGAAACTTAGAACGTACACAGGCGAAGTATTTAAACCAATTGGAGTGACCTTTGTAAAATGCAGCTACAAAAATCAAACATTTTATGGAAAACTATACATAATTAACAAGGACGTGGAGCCCATTCTGGGTAGGAATTGGATGAAAGAATTCAACGTTGAACTTGCGGATATGAGAAATCTCGAAGCTCACGAGAAGGCACCAAAACTTGAAGAATTACTCCAAGAATACGAATCCACAGTATTTAATTCAAATTTGGGCGAAATTCCGAACGTTCGAGCACACCTGACTCTTGAAGAAAATTCACAACCGGTCTTTATTAAACCACGCAGAATTCCCTACGCATTACGAGCTAAAGTTGACGAAGAAATTGACCGACTTGCTAAGCAAGGAATCATAACTAAGATTGATCACGCGGAATGGGGCACACCAGTAGTACCGATTGTTAAACCTAATGGCAGCATCAGGCTGTGTGCTGACTACAAAATTACCCTGAACAAAGTAATAAAAGACGAACAATATCCAATTCCAATAATCGAAGATATTTTAGCCGAGATGAACGGCGGACAAATTTTCTGCACTTTGGATATCTCTCAGGCCTATCTTAACATGGTAATGGACGAAGATAGTGCACTATTACAAACCTTAAGCACTCACAAAGGAACATTTAAGGTAAATCGACTCATGTTTGGAGTCAAAGTAGCACCGAGCCTTTGGCAAAAGTTTATGGACCGACTACTCCTGGGACTTGACGGAGTAAAGTGTTTTTTCGACGACATAATAATCCAAGGCTCTACAGAAGAACAGCTGTTATTTAGACTTAGACAAGTCTTACAAAAACTCAAAGAAAGTAACTTACGAGTCAATAAAGAAAAGTGTCACTTTTTCAAACGCAGTATCAATTACTTAGGACATACAATCGACAAAGATGGATTACACAAGAATCGTGATAAAATCAAAGCAATTTCAAATGTAGAACGTCCGATAAATGTGAACGAACTACGAACCTTCTTAGGCATGGCCAACTATTATAATAAATTTATACCTAATTTTGCAGCTATCACTAGTCCTTTGAACGAGCTCTTGAAGAAAACTACAAAATTCATCTGGTCTCCAGCATGTGAAAAAAGTTTCAATAATATAAAAAAACAGATACTAAGTGAAAGAGTCTTGATGCACTTTGATCCAAATAAACCGCTCGTGCTGGCGACGGACGCTTCCCCGACGGGGCTTGGTGCTGTTCTTAGCCATAAATTACCGGACGGTTCAGAAAAACCAATAGCATTTGCCTCTAGAACCTTAACTACTAGCGAAAAGAATTATAGCCAAATTGATAAAGAGGCTACTGCCATTTTCTGGGGTTTAAAGAAATTTTTCCACTACTGCTACGGCCGAAAATTTACTCTAATCACTGATCACAAACCACTTACGTCCATTTTCCATCCGCACCGAACTTTACCAGCCTTAAGCACGATGAGACTATTTCATTACGCACATTTTCTCTCAGGATTTGATTACAATATTGAGTACAGATGTTCTTCAAAGCACAGCAACGCTGATTATCTTTCGCGTTTTCCTGTGGAAAAGGTTAAAGACAATCACATCGACCAACATTACATATTCCAGATGAAACAGATAAATGCTATAAACATATCACCAGAGATAATTTCCAAGGAAACAAAAGACGATCCCGAATTACGAAACTTACTACAGACAATCCAATCAGGATCGTCACTCAGGGATTCCGGATACAAAGAGAATGAACTAACATTACAGAATGACTGTATCCTGAAGGGCACAAGAGTTGTGATTCCGCAGAAACTACGGCAACAAATTCTGGAAGAACTTCATACCGGACACATTGGAATATTGAAGATGAAATTGCTCGCACGCAGTTTTGTATATTGGAAAAACATCGATAAAGATATCGATAACAAAGTTAGATCATGTCGAACTTGTAGACTAGAGCAGAATGAACCCTCGAAAGCCGCCCTTCATCATTGGGAAGATCCTACAGGGCCCTGGCAAAGAATACACATTGATTTTGCAGGCCCAATATCTGGTTATCAACTCTTCATTGTTGTGGACGCCTTCTCCAAATGGGTAGAAATAATTCCAACAAAAACCATGACCAGTTCATTCTGCATTCGGAAATTAGATGAATTATTTGACATTTTTGGATTACCTTATACCATAGTATCCGACAATGGAAGGCAATTTATCTCTCAAGAATTCAAGACTTTCTTAAAGAATAATAAAATTGTACACAAAACCATAGCACCGTATCACCCCGCGACCAACGGACAGGCTGAACGATTTGTGCAAACCATTAAGAAATCGTTATTGAAATTAGAGGGGGAGAGGCCTGGTTTACTACAAAACGTCCGCTCGGTGAAGAGTCTTCTCCGGGCTACCCCAGTTACCTTTGACCTGTCACCATATATGATTATGTTTGGGAGAGAAGTCAGGACAAGATTGGTGGCGAAAATACGAGCACCGCCGAAGACCAGCCCACAACTCGATCAGCCGCATGACACTACAAGTTTTGCCCCTGGGAACAAGATCCAAGCCCGGGACTACTCGGTGTCAGGCCAGAAGTGGGCATTTGGGAGAGTAGGCGTCTCGGTAAGGTGCACTACGAGGTACGGACAGAGGGCGGATTGCTCTGGATACGGCACCGGGATCAGTTACTGCCCTGCTCCGTCGATTTCTAGGAATCACGGCGGAGGAGTGTTATATACCGTCTACTTGACGAATGTCTATGGCCACGGATTATCACTACCATAGCAACGGTTGTTTTTCCATCTTCACTGTCATTGTATAAGAAATACATAATGAACTAGTATTCTCAAATATTTATTATTTATTATTGTGTACATAATAAACATGAAATTGATAAATGTTAAAATACTGACCTCACCTGACTAAATGTAGAATTGTTAACTATTAAGTTTTCATTGCAATTCTCTATTTAATATTTTCAGCCACTCAAAGGTTATATAAAAGAGATCGCTCTTTGGCGATAAGACCGCCGATTATTTACCTTTACTTTTAATCTTCATTGATATGTTGTGTTGTGTTCTATAATGCATCGAAATGAGAAGTCCCTATGACATGAAAATTGCTACGAAAATTCCGGGTTCTGCTGATTACTCTTAATAAAACCCAGTAAGTACACAATTAAAACGCTTTATTCCACTTTAAAAGACTTGAAGCTTAGTCGTCCCTGCGACGCCTCTGCCTGGGTGGCGGCGGCCGCTTTAGGTGCACCGTGTTGATGTGCAGCTTGAGTGACGACGCATGCGCGAGGAGCTTGCCGCACGTGACGCACTTCACCTGGGGGCGCTGGTTGAGGTGGACCTGGCGAAAAATTGTTATTACCTTGGCCGTCATTATTGTCAAGTAAATGAGAACTTTCGTAACGTTGACAATACGATAACATATTAAAAGTCATATGGTTTTACTAACTGGAATAGTTCAGCTTGCAACTTTGGATTTATCCTCGTGAAGCCCATACTACAAACAGGGAGATTTTTGTAAGTGGGAATTTTAATCTACCAGCAAGAAAATAAAGTTACATTTGCCCTTAAATGGCATTTTCAAATTTGTAGCAAATAAAAATGAACTTTATGGTTTTTAAAATATAGTTTAGACTA
The DNA here is from genome assembly GCA_949316455.1 of Acleris holmiana. Lineage (NCBI taxonomy): Eukaryota > Metazoa > Arthropoda > Insecta > Lepidoptera > Tortricidae > Acleris > Acleris holmiana. The sequence goes on along the minus strand of OX438790.1, from coordinate 373,275 downwards.
AATTGCCTTATGTACCTCCTATTGCACACCGGGTCCCACGAGGATAAATTATAGTGGTCGCCCGATAAGAAGTAAATCCTGACACCTGTCATTCCAGTAAAATTTATAACCTATTCTTGTCTTTGAGGTTATAATTTGTACTGAAATGACATTTGTCAGGATTCGGATCGGTCGTGCACTATAAGTAAGGATGTAGTTAATTCTTAAGCTAATAAAAATCTCAACAGGAGCAATACAAGTAAACATTTAGGAGAGATTTTAATCCTTGTTGCAAATATTTTTTTTTAATGCAACTCGCCGAGGAAAATGCGAATTTTTAATTAATTTTCAGAGTTCCTAGTAACTTTCATGTTAGTAACTTTATTTAAGTCAAATTCTATTTAACTTATTTAATTTAACAGTAACAAATTATCATTTAATTTCTTTGACAGCACGAGGCGAGTTCTTAGAGTCAACTCAATGGACACTTGTATGTTTGTAGTGGAATTTCACTTCATCGAATGTAACGTTTCATCGAGTTTCATTTCATCGAACGCTATTTTCAGCTGAAACCATAATGTTTTCAGGGTAACTTAAACATTAATTATGTGGGTTAGGTTAAATGTTTAAGACACCTTTGTATATTTGCTCGAAAATTCGGTAGTAGTTAAGACAAATACAATTATAAAATGAACCAGTCCGGTTTGGGGGGTTAGTCGGGGACATCGCGAGGTCTCTGTTCCAAGCGAGCAACTAATGAACTGTATAGAAGAATGGATGGAGTATCGTGTGTGGGTCGCCGTGCGTACCACTCGGTGGTGTCGCTGCATGTTGTGCAGGCTGCGGAAGGCGCGCGCGCAGCCGGCCGCCGGGCAGCCGTGCGGCCGCGCGCCCGAGTGCGCCAGCTGGTGCGCCGCCAGGCTCGTCAGCGACTAGGGACGATGAACGACCAGCCTAGTCAGTACAGCGACACGAAAATAACGAGTCAACTTTGACACATGTCATCGCAGTACAATTTATAACCTATTTTTAGGTTTGAGGTTATAATTTGTACTAGGATGATACGTGTTTAATTGTAGCGATCCTGACTAAGCAAATATTTGTGTTACATGGGAGTTTTGTTCCAAAGTCTTAGAGGTTTTCTTTGTGTTACAGTATGTACCTACATAACATCACGCCTTCATTCCCAGAGTAGGGTAGGCAGAGCTACAGAAATACCAACAACTCTAAAAACACTTGTTGGTAATTGTATAACCACATTTTGCACAAACAGGCTAAGATGTTTACTAGTGTATTAGTGACAGGTTGCAAGCCCATCGTCTAAGTACTAGAAGCCCTCATTCCCTTAGTCGCCTCTTACGACATCCACGGGAAGACATGGATTGGCACTATTCTAACCTGGAAATTACACGGCAAAATCGGCGGTGTGTTTAAGTATGTATGTCTCTATATAAGTTTCAATTACTCATCGTTGCTCAGTAAGTGTAGTACAAATTGAACGTTTGGTGTTGGTGGTATAATAGTTTGTACTTACGGCGCAGGCGCCCCCGCAGCGCTCGCAGATGAAGGCGCGCGGCGGGCGGCGCACGCGCGGCGGCTCGCGCCCGCGCAGCTGCAGGTGCACGCGCGCGTGGTGCGTCGCCAGCGAGCGCGCGTCCACGAACCACAGGGAGCACTGCACAATTCTACTTTTACTATACTGAATGATTTCGGGGTCATGATCCGGAATGGCCAAAAGTGAATAAGATGCTCATACTGAACAACCTTTCCTATGGGACCAACCAAGAAATCGCCAAAAAAAAAACAGCTGTTCCATACATTAACTCTCAATTAATTCACCGTTAATGTTTTTTTTTTGGCGATTTCGTGGTTGGTCCTATCGGAATCCGGTCCTAATGGTTTCGAATCATGACCCCAAAATCACCCAGCATATTATTCGCGCATTTTATCATAGCTTGCTTTCATCTTCAAATAGAAGGACCGATTTTTCCTAATCCAGATAAATTCTTCTGACAGTAAAAGTAATAATTTTTAGGGTTCCGTACCCAAAGAGTAAAACGGGACCCTATTACTAAGACTCCGCTGTCCGTCCGTCTGTTCGTCCGTGACAATTTCACAGATGATGTATTGCTGTTGCCTGCGGTGTTGAAATCAGTCTTGAGATTGCAAACGTCAACCAGGGCTCGCAACCGGTTTTAAAAATACCGGTTAATACCGTTATATTTCGGTTTTGCTCCGAACTTTTCTAGTTGACGCGAACGTTTTGAGAACTTAATTTTAACCTTATTTAACCGGTTTAATCCAAAAGCAGCAAATAAATAAACCAAAAGTTTCGTACTGTATAGAAACACTAAGCGGCACTGGTTTATCATGCGTGACGTGCGTCTGGATTAACCGGTTTATTTTATCTCGTAATCGGTTAAATCGAAAAAAAACCGGTTCATGCGAACGGAACCGAAAAGAAAAGGTTTTGCGTCAAGTGCATAATAACGGTTTGAAAATTTAACCAGTATCCGAGCCCTGATTCCAACATGAATCCGTCTACGCTAGTCATTTCACCGGTTGTCTCACCTCCACACCAGAACACACCAATGCAAACACAATTGCTTCTCAGAAGGTTAAAGAATAAGATGGTGGTAGCCACCCAAATGGACCCTGCACAAGGTCCTACCACAACTTAAAGGCGAGTTGTTCTAAGTTGGCTTATGTATTCATGTATGTATTTAAAGACTATTGTACAAAACAAAAACCAAAACAATGAATAATAGTAAAAAGGTGTATAAAGGCGAAGTTATCCGTTTAAGGGTTACAGCTAACCCCTGAGAGTTTGAGAAAAGTGAAAGGTTGTGCATCGAGTAAGCAGGTGTACAAATTTATTTAGAACATTTACTATGGGGCTGGCATGGCTCCAGTAATGAAAAAATCCCTATAAATAAATAAAAAAACAATAACACCACTAAATTTAATTTTATATCTGGATATATCTAAAATAGCTGATACCTCCTCGCAGTGATGCTTCCTGGGCGCGTGCTGGTCTTCAACATGCCTCGCCAGCGACTCCTCGCTGTGCTGGCTTTCGCCGCAATGCGGGCAGGGCCTGCGAGCAGGGATGACAGGGTCCAACTTTACCACTACCAGTACACCACTTTACCATACGGAAATTAATACCTAGTGCGTGTCAGAGCATGCTTAGTCTAGTGTTCCATCAACGTTACTACAAAGAGAAAGAACAAGTATGCGCTTCAGTAGAAAATAAATGTTATGTCAAATTCGATTTTATGTGGCAACTCTTAAGTACTTTTGTGTAAAACAATTAAGTGTTACCGGTAAAAATATTTGTACTTCCGATTCTACATTTTTGGCCGTACTGTTAGTTTCTTATTTGGTGCTAAATATTCTGAATAATTTTCAATACGAGTACGTAAAAACACGTTAGTCGTCTGTTATTCAAGAATAAATGAAAACGTGATAATTCCTCTTTGAAATTCGTTGAAAACCTAGTTTTGTACATTTAAATTTTTACCGGCCTTTTGAGGAGATTAAACCTCTTTTCTTGAAGGCCTCCATGTTATATCTGGTCAGAAACGCAACAGAGGGAAAGGTGCTTCAGTTTTACAGTACAAGACAGAATGTGAACCGTTCGGTGATGGACCTAAGCTCTAACCTCAAGTTCTCGCCGCAGCTGTTTTGCGTCAGCTCGTTGTGTCTCTGCAACGCCTCCGAACTCTCGAAGCGCGCGTCGCACGACACACACTTGAATTGAGCTGTTTTCAGCAACTGGAATAAACGACTCATTTTAAGTCTTGGGGCGCCGCTGCCCGTTACACCAGGTGAAGGAAAAGAAACACATTTATTTGCAACAATCACACACATAAAATAACACGAAAAAAGGAATAGTGACATGATAGTGATAATTGTATTACACGAGAACAACAGGGTGTCACCCGAGTGTGGTATTTGAGAATTAAAGCCTGGTTATTAATTAAATACCTTTTATTTATAAGCGTTCAGACATTTATTCGACGATAGCAGTCAGAAAAAGAAAGGGCATGCATGAGCGGGAAGCAAAAATTAATAAGGACGCGATCTCACACCGTGTACAGCAGTACGTTAGCAGTGTCCTCGTAACTCTTTGATCTCCTGTGGCGCCTGACATAGTACACTACTCGAAGATCTTACACGGGTACACACTTATGTTACCCGGGTACAAAGGTATTAAAAGTGTACAACAGTACGTGAGCAGTGTAACCGTGACATCTTGCTCTTGTGTGCTCAGGGGGTTACCATGTTTTGCCTAAGCAACTCAATTTAGGATGAGTGTTGAGATTGTTGTGAGATTTTCGATCTTGTAATCCCGCAATCTTTGCGTGTAGATTTCTACACGGGTACAACAGTACGCCTTGTGCAACAGTATATTACTCGTGTACAACAGTAAATAACCCGTGTACAACAGTACACAGTAATTACCCGTGAGTCCTGACTCCGGTGCGCCCTGGTCTTGTGGTGCCGCAGCCCGTTCCTGCCCACGAAGGTCTCGCCGCACTCGTCGCACGCCACGTTCATCGCAGGGTGCCGCCGGCGCACGTGCGTTAAGTATGACGTGTACTTGCTGATAATTAATAGATTTTGTTAACATTTTGAGCAAATGTATTTTTAGACATATTTATTAACACAATGAGTTGAGGTAAGAAAAAAATTCAAAAGTCGGTTTATTAAGGCTATCTTCTTCTATACGTATTACACTTTATCGTGACGTAGCGCGGAATTTAAGGACTTTAAAATTGCAGTGAATATTTTTTGGGTAACTTAGGAATGCACTACGAATGGTTTTTTTTAAACTAACTTATTCTTCGTGTATGAAGTGGTAGGTTACCTCTACATTATTATAATATGCCCATTTATATTACATCAAAATTAATTTATTAATAGACAGACGGATATGCGATTGATTCTTATTAGATTACTAATACATTATTAGACTCACTTGAAAACGGCATCACAATGTGGGCACTTGTGCGTGGTACCAGCGTGAGAAAGGAAATGGTTCTTAGCGATAAACCTGAAAAATAATCAATCTAAAACTGTATTTTACTAGTATTATAAACGAGACAATTTGATGCGGACCCTGTCTAAGATAGTGTCGCAAAAAGCAGCTTATATATGGTAATAAAATTAACCGTGGTATTTAACCTCGTGAGGCCGACAAGGGATTTTGAATCTACCAGCAAGGATTTAAGGTTCAACTACGTTTACCCTAAACTGCCATTATCATAGATAGAAATAAAGAAAATGAACTTTATGCTCATTAAATATAGTTTCAAACTAAATTCAGTGTTTTTAATACTGTTTACCAAAATCATTTACTATTTAAAACTATTTAATGAAACGCTTACTCCGCCATTCTTTGTCTATGATAGGTATTTGATTTTAAAACATCTGCAGTTTGTTTTTGTTTGTAAGATGCCAAATAAAATCTAATGATAAATTTCTATCGCTCGTATTTCAAAAATACGGTTTCGAGCGCTCGAAAGTCAAAAATCTCCCAGCACGGAGATCATCTTACAGTGAAAGCGCCGCGAGTGACCGTTACCTGGTCCTAGTGACGAACGCGCACCTCTCGCACGTGAACCGCAGCCGGTGCGTGTCCTGGTGCACGTGCGCGCGGCTCCGCGTCTTGAAGCGCACGTGGCAGATTTCACACGCATGCGCACCGGCGGACTGCAACAAGCCGCCTTTATAGACGAGTCATAGCTTAGGAGTTTTACTGGTTTTAATTATCGTACCACCTATGATATACTGTTTATCACGAGTCCTTTATTTTAAAGTTAGGAACCCGCTGGCAATGACCAGCATTACAAAATTCAATTTCGTTATCTGTGGTGGTGTGGTCGTGGCTGTGCTTGCGGCTGTAACGTAATGTTCTTATAACGATATCAAATGTGATAAAGTTCCAATTTGGAACATCTTCCAAAACCAACTCAATCAATTTCAATTAAAAATTTATCTATAGTTATGTTATATATATATAAGTTATGTTATATATTATATTATAGTTATGTTAATATAAAATTGTTGTACATTTTTGCTTACTAAATTTCTCATTATTATATTATCTTGATTATTCCGGTTTAGGTCTATATTGGGAGCCACAATTAGATAACAGTAGTTCGCGCCATCTAGCGAATAGTGACTTTGCTACTACGCCCCAAGCTTTCTTGTTTCGGTCACGGGACCCGCAAAAAAAGGCGGCTTGAGCTTTAGTTCTTTCGATATTCGTTTTTTTATTGAATTAATCTAGCCACTAGCGATACACTCAAGAGACTTCATTATGTAACAGTTGCATAAATAACGGTTTGATAATATGACATTAAAAGTGACTATTACTAAAAACACTTACCACATTATGTTTCGTCATGTGCAAATCATACACTTGATTGGTAGCAAACGCTTTTCCACAAATTTCACACCCAAAAGCCGCCAGCGTAAAACTAGGCGCCATTTTCTTTTCCTCGATCTCTCTTAACTGCTCTTCTTTAGTCAAAATATCAATTTTAACATTAAATTTACTTTGAAACTCATCAAAATCAAAGTCAGGTAGAAACCCATTATCTGGCATTCTTCTTTTTATTATCCTTTTAATTCTTCCTTCTGCCGTTTTCTCTTTTGCTTTAACTATAGGTTTTTTGTTTCTCTTGCTTCTTGTTGAAGAATCTTTTTCTTTTTTTGTAGATGATGTCACAGCTCTAGTTCTTTTAAGTTTCTTAGCGCTTTTTTCTAATTTTACATCATTAATTACCTTACTATCATAATCATCAGTATCATGACTTTCGTAGTCATTCACTTCAGAATGATCAAATTCAATTGTTGGTTCGTCAACAAATATGTTTTCAATGAAATCATGTTCTTGTTTGACTTCTACTAGTTTGATTTCTTGTGAGGAATCCGAGTTATGTGTGTTTAATATTTTAAGGTTTATACTTAGTTTGTGCGCTAAGCGGTCTAAGCTGCGGATGAAGTCCATGGTTACCTTAAATTATTTATTATTATACGTTAGATGACGTTTTATTGATGTAAAGAAAAGTGATTTTTCTTACAAGTTTTTTTTTCTAGTCATTAATTATTTATTAAATTATTTAAAATAAAGCATAATACATAATAAAATAACACATATCAGCAACAGGCTTCGTCAAGTCGTTTTACATAGGAATGATCATCGGCAACACACTACGTCAAATTTACTTAACACCAACAAAATAAAATTTGTCAACGCAGACTCATCCTAATTAACCCCAACCCTGCATCGTGGCTGCATTGCCTGAAACCTGCTGAATCAACCACTGCCCCCCAGTCAACGGCATGTTTAGAATTAATATGTTACCCAAAATTATTGTCACGCTACACCCCCGCCTGGTTAATCTAATAAGAGGTTAGTTTAGTAATAGGGCTTTTTTGAAAGAAAGAATTCCCAAAATAAACCTTGACAACCTTAATACAATTTTTTCATGTGTTGGATGGCCATTTTGACCATGTAGTTAATATCATTTTTGAACTTTTTGTGTCAAATCAAATAATTCAGGATTGAAGTACCTAATAATTCATAGCGTGCATATAAAGAGTATATAGGTCATATACATAAATTAATAAAAAAACAAGATACATAACATTTAACTAAATGTAACTAATTAAAGAGATCGCTATTTAGCGTTAAGACCGCCTGTTGTATAACTATGATTTAAATGTACTGTTCCGTGTTCTTTTCAAAAAATATAAAACCCCTTAAAATACTACCTATAAATAAAATAACCTTTGCAGTTCACCCACTTGTAGCATGGGGCATGGTCCCTAAAATGCAGGCCGCGTCCCTTCTTTGCACAGCCAGACTTAGCCAGTGCGCAAAGAACGCGTTGTTTTTTTCTGGTGTTCAATAAATAGTATTTGTATTGTTTTGTATTGTAAAGATTCATATTACACCAGTTGATTTTCCAGATAAAATAACAGTCAAATCTTTTTAAAAGTTTAGTCATAAAGTTTAACTTACAGACCAGCAGGACAACCATGAGAGTAAACAAGAGCCAAATATTTTACAATTTCTTTATTCTGACATATAATCTTTCTATTCTTTGACGACACGGTGGCCTAGTTGGTAGTGACCCTGCCTCCGAAGCCAGCGGTCCTGGGTTCAAATCCCGGTAAGGGCAGATATTTGTGTGACGAGCGCGAATATTTGTTCCTGAGTCTTGGATGTTTTCTATGTATTTAAGTATTTATTTCTCTATATAAGTATGTTTATCGTTGTCTAGTACCCATAGTACAAGCCTAGAGCTAAGTTTGGGACTAGGTCAATTTGTGTGAGATTGTCCCCTGATATTTATTTATTTATTTATTCTAAATCACTAACATAAAAACATTGTCTTACCATTTGCCTTTCCACCACTGCTTGCTTAAGTAAAGCCTGCGAGTGCTGGCTTTTTGACCGTAGCACCGAGCATTTACGCAGGAGCGCCTGGCAGAAGCTGCAGAGGTGTTGCGGGAACCCATCCCACTCTGAAAACTGAACAAACATTCATTTTAATTTAAAAGATTTAAGGTTCATAACATAATGCTTGTTATAGATTTATATTTTCAAAATATACAATTTATGTATTACATAGAAAAAAAAAATAGCTGTTATTCCATTTTGCAATGTTACCACAAAAGGTCCCTAAAATTGTATCAGTACAAACCGGTGTACTAATGTATGTTACTTTTTGAACTCACTGTAGTCCCCATTAGCAATACGAAGTCATTTTCCAGTTTAGATTCTTGAATATTGTATAAATTCACGTCTACTGCAAGACAAATGCGGCAGGCTAATAGTTCTTCATCATTTACTTCCATTATATTGAGGTATTTATGTGTTTTGAGATCTAATTGGATATTTTTTAAAGTTAATAAGAATTAAAACGTAGATAATATTGACTACCATAGTGCTACGATAAGAACATAAATAAATAGCAGGTGTATCGATCATATGTTCAGGTGACGTTTGGTAATGTTGCCATAATATCTACTTATACCGTTCGGATACAAATGATTCGATGTTGTTTCAGTATATGACACTACCCTTTGATTTTGCTAATTGAGTTTCCATTTACTCTTTTTTTATTCCTCAAAATAAATGGTCAACTGTAGAAACTGAGGCAATAAAATAATATTTAACATATTTCGTTTCTAATGATTTTTTTGGTGGAATGATTTTGTTTGATGTTTTTAAATTAATATTGTGTTGGTAGATTTTTGTATTTTTAGTGATAATAGTGATGCAACATTCTCATCAAACGTCAAATCAAAATCGGCGAATGCACGAAAAACGCGATTGAAATTTACATTTTTATGAATAAAACTGCATATTCAGCGGCGTGAATGTTATCTAATAATAACAATGAGATCTGTTAAAGTGGAAAATTCCAGCCGTCATGCGGATCTGTTGGCTTGTCGTATTTGTCTGGCTACAGATACGAAGTTGTACAATATTTATGAATATGGCTTCGAAACATCGTTTTCAGAGCTTTTGGGCACAACGGTGAGCTTACGAGACCCTTGCGATAATACTAGCTTCCTAAATAGTCTGTAGTCTAATGTTAAACTTGTAAACTTCGGTTGTATTTTTGATAGCACCTAAATCAGTTTCCTTGGATTATTTCGTATTTCCCTGACTGCGCTAAAGCTAAAGAATATTCCTTGATGCACCGTTGTTTTCTTTATTCCATCGTGTTAAAAAAAGATTAGTCTTTCTACACAACAGCCCAAAAAAAGGAGCGTAATGTTTTTTCAATTTCAATAGTCTTTATTTACGAACTTTATTACTATATAACTATTTTATTTAAGTGATTATAGCTTCCTGGTGGAACTGGGTTGGCAAGAGTAGTGCCATCAACCCAGCATGCAAAAAAAGAACATTAATGAAGTTGTCAAGTAGCAGAAACCACCCCACTATACCCTATATATAACCTATAACATGTAATAACTTAATAACTATACAGCTATTTGATGTGGTTAGGACATGACTAAAGGTGCAGCAACAAGCAACTTTTAACAGCAATTTTTAGCCGAAAATTTTCCCATGTAAATCCACTCTAGGGCCACCAGGACAAGAGTTAAAATCAGGAAGGATATTGTAAAAAGAGACTGAACTATTTGGATGGTTAAATAAATATCCTCAACTCTGCTGTTATATGGAGAAGGTCCCATACACATATCTTGCCAAAAAGGGTGTTCAACGGTGCATTTATATACTTTTGATGCAGTACTGTTAAATTATACAGCATATTTAGAAACTTGTCATTGTGAATGTCATTTCACATTTTATCATTGCATCGAGTTTCATTCCATCAAAAGCTATGGTAATTTTTTTTGTTAATCACTGGTTTCCTGAAAACATCATGGTTTCAGCAGAAATAGCATTTGATGAAATGAAATGATGTGTAATGACATTCAAAATGACAAGGTTCTAAATATGCTGTATAATTTTACAGTACTGCATCAAATTAAGTACTTTTGTATAACATACATACATAACGTCACGCCTTCATTCCCAGAGTGGGGAGGCAGAGAGAGCTGCAGAAATACCAAAAAATCTAAACTTGTTGATAATTCTGTAACCACATTTTGCACAATCAATGTCGTAAGAGGCGACTAAGGGAATAAGGGCTTGTAGTACTGATAGGTGATGGGCTTGCAACCTGACACTAATACACTGGTAAACTTCTTGGCCTGATTGTGCAAAATGTTGTAACATGATTACCAACAAGTCTGTTTAGAATTGTTGGTATTTCTGTAGCTCTGCCTACCCCTCTCTGGGAATGAAGGCGTGATGTTATGTATGTATGTGTTAATTACATCTGTATGATTCTATAGTAAACGAGGAACTTAAACAAACATGATACAGTGGGGTGCTCTGCGAATGACGGCGTGATGTTATGTATGAATTTCCCGCAGGTGTCCCCGGCGGACGGGTTCCCGCAGCACGTGTGCGGCTGCTGCGCCGCGCTGGTGGCGAAGGCGCGCGCGCTGCGCCGGCGCTGCCTGCGCTCCGAGGAGCTGTTGAAGCAGGCTCTGATGCATCAGCATTTTGTGAGTCGTTTACCTGATTTATATAAAATAAATATCACGGGACAATGTCACACAAATTGACCTAGTCCCAAACTAAGCTCTAAGCTTGTACTATGTTGTTACTTACATAGAGAAATATATACTTAAATACATAGAAAACATCCAAGACTCAGGAACAAATACATGTGCTCATCACACAAATATTTGCCCTTACCGGGATTTGAACCCAGGACCCCTAGCTTCGAAGGCAGGGTCACTACCAACTAGGCAAGCGTGTCGTTCGTATGTACCCTGAGTTCTGATCTCATAAGTTTTTTTTTATGTTAAGGAGAAGGCACACGAGCACTCAGGCCACCTGATGGTAAGTGGAACCTGAGACCCGTAGACATTTGAATTCTCAAGACTATAATCCTAAGATCTCAAATGCGTTGCCAGCCCTGAGGACTAAGATGGAATGCCTCTATGCTAGTAATTTCACCGGTTGTCTTATCCCCACACCGGAACACAATGCGGCTGCTTGGCGGGTGGTTAATGGATAAGATGGTGGTAGCGATCCGGACGGACCCTGCACAGGGTCCTACCATCACTAACAGTCATAATGTACTAATATTTCAGATCACAACAAGTTTCATTCACAACATCGACCGCATCACCAACCAACTGACGCTGTGCCTATCCGCCCACACCACCGCCACTCTCATAGAGTACGAACACGCCGAGCCCTCCGTCAAGCACGAGGAGAACAACGAAGAACTCCTGTACGGTTACGAGGAGGATCATATAGAGGACGATGATAGTATAAAACAAATGAAAAAGTCACGCAGCAAGAGGAAAAAGAAAAGCGAGGTAGCGAATGCGAAAACGAAAAAGATCAGGAAAATGTTCGATTGCGAAGAAGACTTTCCCAAATTCGAGAGTAAATATAATATGGAGATCGTTGTGCTGACGCGGGAGCAGCAGTTGGAGAACATGGCGGCGAGGAAGAACACCTCCAATTATTTGAACTCACCGTTCAGATGCGAGCTGTGCTTCAAAGGATTCTCCTCCGAGGCCACTCACAAGAATCATAGTTTGAAACATCATGATGCTGTAAGTTTCGTTTGTTTCTTTATTACCGTTAAGGGTTCCGTACCCAAAGGGTCACAGGGTTGTTTCTTAAAAAATGAAATAGACGCAAAATCGTAATAGTTAAACACTAAATCGTAATAGTTAAACACTAAATTGTAATAGTTAGACACAAACTTGTAAAGTTAGACACAAACTCGTTATAGTTAGACACTAAATGGTAATAGTCAGACACAAAATCGTAATAGTTAGACACTAAATTGTAATAGTTAGACACTAAATAGTAAAGTTAGACACAAAATTGTAATAGTTAGACACTAAATAGTAAAGTTAGACACTAAATCGTTAAGTTAGACACTAAATCGTAAAGTTAGACACAAACTCGTAATAGTTAGACACTGAAAGGTAATAGTCAGACACAAAATCGTAATAGTTAAACACAAAGTCGTAATAGTTAGACACTAAATCGTAATAGTTAGACACAAATTCGTAATAATTAGATAAAATCGTACAGTTAGACACAAACTTGTAATAGACACTAAATTGTAATAGGTGGACACTAAATCGTAATAGTTAGACACTTGAAACTTTTACAAAGTGTATATTAGTATTTATTACTCGTCAGGCCTTGACCTTGTGGCTATTATTGTAGTCTATATAGTCTATTGAATGAATGAATGAATGGATCGTTCATTCACAAGAACATATGGTAAGTGATGACGTGATGAGTTGGTATTGTCGCAGAGCGTGGGCGCCCAAAAGTGCGAGTTGTGCCACTGCCGGTTCCGCATCCCGGCGTTCCTGCGCACGCACGCGGAGACGCACCGGCTCAAGTTCGTCTGCAAGGAGTGCCGGTTCGTCGCCAGCAACCGGTGAGACAACCACATATATCACCATACACACACACACACACACGCATCACATCGCAATTTTCGGTGCGGGAATGATTTGAGAAAGAATAGAGATAAACAGACAGGTTAGTCTGAGAAAAAACATATTATATACCTAATGAATAACTACCTCTCTGCGAATTGTATACACTCTATGATTATAGTATATATATTCGTGCCAAATTACAGCTTTCTAGTACTAAGAGTCTCTGCGCTAGGCTGCGGACGGACGGACGGACATGGCGAAACTATAAGGGTTCCTAGTTTGACTACGGAAACTTAAAAACCGGGCAAGAGCATGTCGGACCATGCTCAGTGTAGGGCTCCGAAGCCGTTAAGTACTACAAACATGAAAAACAACAAGTAATAACTAATTTTAAAAATATATCGGGTTTGTGGAAACTACTTCTCATAAAGGGTTAGAATAGTGCCACTCCATGTCTTCCCGTGGATGTCGTAAGAGGCGACTAAGGGAATAAGGGCTTGTAGTACTGTTAGGCGAAGGGCTTGCAACCTGTCACTAATACACTAGTAAATTTCTTGGCCTAAATGTGCAAAATGTGGTTACATAAATTATCAACAAATCTTTTTAGAGTTGTTGGTATTTCTGTAGCTCTGCCTACCCCACTCTGGGAATGAAGGCGTGACGTTATGTATATATATGTATGTATACTTCTCATAAAGGGATCCGTTGATGAAATATTAATCTTTAAAGTGCTAATTTTTGTTAGAGTCAAGTGCTCATCCCTTCTACAGCCAAAACTACAAACACTAAAAAATCGGAAAAAATCTCAAATGTAAGCGCATATAACGATTTTAGTAATAGTTTTTACTACATCATTGGTTCTTGAGATACAGGCGATTAAAGTGTTTATACCTACTGAAATCATCTAAGACGGCACCACGGGACTATAAATAGAAAATTAGCGCATAATAAATATATTAGTAAATAGTTTATTTAAGAATACATTCAGTTTAAAAGCTTGGGTAAACTAGGAACAAGTGATAAAATAATACAATTATAAGTATGTGTAAAATTGGGGTCCATATTGGCTCATATACAATTTTAATTTAGATTTTTTTTTATAATACCTCTTTGTGATCATAAACATCATTTGTTAGAAAATTGTTTCTTAGAATATTATTCATTATAATTTTGTAGTACTACTAGCATTACTCATAATATGCAGTACTTCGATTTTTTATACTCGTAATACTGTGGCCAAGATTGTATGCGGACCTATATTTTTTATTGAAGATTTTTTTTTACAAACGTATATGATAGTATTATTTGTACAGTTATAATTAGTACTTAGTTGGTTAGTTTTTCTGGGCAGATAAAAAAAAATAACCTCGAAGGCCTTGCCCTTCTAACCTAACCTATCCGAGTCGGTTCTGCCCTGATTCGTCTTGTTCATTCGCTACAAATAAGGAAATTCTGTCTCCCGAAGGTAATACGATATTTGCCAAAATAAAACATTTGCTTGCTCTAAGGGACACAAGTTAACCGTAACCTAACCTACTAAGTATTTTCTGCATAGTGACTTTTGTATTTAAACAGTTTAGGAAATTTAAAAATGTTTATAACATTATTTTTTATTGCAAGAAATCGTTATATTGATAAAAAATATAAATTTAAATAATAGTAATAGAAGTACGTATATTCAATGACATTATACATATCAATGATTTGGAGTTGCGATAGTTATTAACTAAAAATAGATATAAGTAATGATCATTAGGAAATTATTTTTTATAAGAAACATTTTCGAACTTCCAATAATCTACTTTGCAATTTTATATGAACTTTAGCGCACCCGTAAAACTGTTAATGTTTATCCAGTCTCATTGTTATTGAATGATATGAGATTACTCCTTTTTGAGCAACAAATATAATTTAAACCAGTGGTGGAAACTTCTTTGGCTTATGTATATACTAAAATGTATATTCTAAACATGTATTACTTTGTGCTGTTTGTTTTCCTTAATCAATAAATAAATTAGTTATTACTTGTTGGTTTTTCATGTTTGTAGTAGTTAACGGCTTCGGAACTACACTGAGCATGGTCCGACATGCTCTTGCCCGGTTTTTAAGTTTGTTATGTTCGTTTAAGTTCCTCGTTGACTACGGAAGCATAAAAATGTCGGGCTTTTTTAAGGCTTGCTTCCTATTAGACTTGCTTATTATATCTTAGTGTTTGTCGGCAGGTACCACGCCATCACGCACTTCCGCGAGCACAGCGGGTTTAAATACGTCTGCAAGTACTGTGGCGCGACCTTCAAGTGAGTACAGTTACATAATCGTTAATCATACAGACATACCATCACGCCTTCATTCCCAGAGTGGGGTAGGCAGAGCTACAGAATACCAACAACTCTAAAAACACTTGTTAGTAATTCTGTAACCACGTTTTGCACAGTCACAAGAAGTATAGTGTATTAGTGACAGGTTGCAAGCCCATCGCCTAACAGTACTACCAGCCCTTATTAGGAGAGGGGCTTGTTGTCTGATAAGCTGTACATGAAATTTAAAATTTCGAATATCAATACAGTGTATCGCATACCTACAGCTTGACAACCCATGTCACCATTTCTAGTGTCACTTTGTGTCCACACGAGAAGGTAAAAGAGAGATAATTTGCAACAAAAAAAAATATATTTTTAACTTGTTTTATTGTCGTTATATATTATATTAACGATACAAAATCATATGTTAAAATTTGTGCGCTGTTAAAAAAATTACCCTGTAGAGTCGAGTGCCGATGATTTTGAGCACTGTTGGGTCCTATTTCCGCTGGCCTGTGTACCGTGGAGCGTGACGTCGCCGTGTGCCGCAGGAAGCCGTCGACGCACGGCACTCACGTGCGCATCCAGCACCCCGGCGAGAACACGTCGTGCGACGTGTGCGGCGAGACCTTCCAGGGGGAGTTCGGCCTGCGCATGCACAAGACGCGCGCGCACAAGCAGGTACAGCCCACAATACAGAACATGCTTGGTTCAAATCCCGGTAAAGGCAGATATTTGTGTGATGAGCGCGAGTATTTGTTCCCGAGTCTTGGATGTTTTCTATGTATTTAAGTATGTATTTCTCTATCTAAGTGTGTTTATCGTTGTCAAGTACCCATAGTAACAACAAGCCTAGAGCTTAGTTTGGGACTAGGGCAATTTGTGTGAGATTGTCCCCTGATATTTATTTATTTATTTATTGATACTATTTAAGAGAAAATTTTAAAAGAAGCATTTAATACGCAATACACTAAGTTTTGACCCGTTTATTAAGATTTTATACAGAATCAAAACTTGTTAAATTTTTAAAACTTTTAAGGTTTAGATTGTTTTTTTAGGCATCCTCATTGTATTAAAGTAATATTTTAATTCAACGATATTGGCTTAAACATAGTAATTTCCGAATTAAATGCAAATTTCTATATAAGGGCCTTATTGCATGTTCTCTATTGTTTTTATTGTAAAGGAGAAGGCACCCGAGCACTCAGGCCACCTGATGGTAAGTGGAATCTGAGACCCATAGACATTTGAAATCTCAACACTATACTCCTGAGACCTCAAATGCGTTGCCAACCGTCAGGACTAAGATGGAATGCCTCTATGCTAGTAATTTCACCGGTTGTGTTATCCCCACACCGGAACACAATGCGAATGCTGCTTGGCGGGTGGTTAATGGATAAGATGGTGGTAGCGATCCGGACGGACCCTGCACAGGGTCCTACCACCACCATTAGCGTCGGCTCGCGGCGAGCACGCTGCCGCACCCGCGCATGTTTATGAGCAACAGTTTGGGGTCGGGTCGCAGCTCTGGGCGCGGGGCTCGCATGCCTCAGGCTGAGCCGCTCAGATTCGTCCCCAGCTTCATGGTTGTGTTCGGCAGGGCGCGGAGGGCGCGCCGGGGTCGCGGGCGCGGCCCGCGCGCGCCGCCGACAGCTGCGGCCCCCACACGAGGTACATAGCCACACCAAACACACACACATAACATCAACCGACTGTTCTTGACTTAGATATTTTTAATGACTCCATCAGCCTTCCGCAATAAAATACTACATCATCACACAGCGGTGCCCGCTACACTCATACCCCGGACCCCCGGAGGATTTGCTGCACCTAACACCCAGTGCGACAGCGTGGCTCCAGTCTCTGAACGTTGACATTTAAAATCATATATATTTTACATTTTTCTATTGTTGTTTTATGTGTTGTTTAGTGTTGATCTATGTTTGACATGAAAAATCCTTTTTTAATCACTCTGTATTGTAAATGCCTATTTTGTAACTAATGCCATACGATTAAATAAATAAATAAAATACTAAAGTCAATCCAAGGCTCTAATTACATTCATACATACATAACATCACGCCTTCATTCCCAGAGTGGGGTAGGCAGAGCCACAGAAATACCAACAACTCTAAAAAGACATGTTAATAATTCTGTAACCATATTGTGCAACATACTTGTGAAATAGACAATCCAACTCTTCAATTTCCATTTGAATTTAGCTTCCAAAATTGGAGTCATGTCCACATTATTGCGAGTAATGACACCCATTTGTCCGATCTCTGATCATAATATACAGATAATTGTAAGACCAATAAGGGTTTTTAAAAAAAAAATAAAAAAAAAACAAATTCAAACTATTTATTGATACAGTAGATAGAGATACAAATATATACTATACTAGGAGACATAATCTATTGAGTCATGTCCACATTATTGCGAGAAATGATGGCCATTTGTCCGATCTCTGATTATGATTGATCTTGTTTTCAATTAATATTTTTATATTTTCATAAGTTAGTTCACACTTCTCACGCTCTAAAAAGACTTATAATAGCCAAGTGAGATTGGGTGGGGACTGGGGTGGCTAAATATCTCGTATTCCTTAATTAACAATACACAATTGCTTAAAATATTTATTTTCTCGTTATCTACCAGAGTGAAAAGCAGAGTGTTTAACTCGAGACTAAAAAGCCATAATGACACTCGAACTTCATCCACCCTCGCTTTACTCGGGTGGGCAAATTGTAACGGCTTACTTTAGTCCTTTGTTGAACAATCTATTACAGATCCATGGTATTTTAATTTTGTTGTTTATCATTAGAAGTCAGTGAACAATGTCGTTGTGTGTGTTGGCGGCAGAGCGTGCTCGCTGTGCGGCGAGAGCCTCGGCTCGGAGGAGCTGCTGGCGGCGCACGCGCGCGAGCGCCACGCCGCGCCCGAGACGCGCTGCCACGAGGTGAACTAACATTACAACCCTAAAGCTGGGTACGAATCAGGGCAGCCTCGGGGCGAGGCACGCACGGCTCACCTACTTTGCTCAAATTCGAACGCGCTCGCGCGTTGTGCGCGAGCAGCGGGCGGGAGACTCGGTCTTTTGACCGTGCTCAAAGGCGCCTCGGTGTGCGTGCGTAATTTGGACGTGTATCCGAGCGTGCCGCGGGCAGAACGACAAGCTTACTTGTCTGTGGGCGAGGCGCGTACAAATTTGATAAAGTTGCGGCAATTTCTTATTTTTGTTAATAACTCGGTGAATTATGTTAAACGCAGCCGCGGCTGTCATCGTGGCAGACGCCATTTTGAACTTTTTGGCGACTAAGGTCTATAAGTAAAAATGAGTAGGTATAAAAATGACTAGAAAGAAATTTGAAGAGAAGGATTTATTGACTAAGTATAAAAATGCCGACATTCAAATATGTAATTATTTGAAATTAGGTAGTGTCGACGGAGCTCCGCTACGGCGGAGCTCCTATTTCTGGGTGGTTTGGCCCTCCGGGCCTGCTGCAAAACTGACATAACTTAAACCTACCTACGTATTTAGATGTCGGCATTTTTATGCTTAGTCAATAAATACTTCTCTTCAGTTTTCTTTCTAGTCATTTTTATACCTCACCTGCCCCACCCGCGCATGTTTATGTGCAGTAACTTGGCTCGCGAGCAGCTCGCGGCGCGGGGCGAGCATGCCTCAGGCTGAACCGCTCAGATTCGTACCCAGCTATACAATAACAACTAAGCGCATAGACAGGGGTGGCCACTTTCCGGAAAACCGGGGAAAGTCAGGGAGTTTCGCGGGTCAGGGAAATTTAATAAAGGTCAGTGAAAAATTTGGTTGGGGAGTAACAGACTGGACTTGTAAAGAAAGAAAGAAAGAAAGAAAGAAATTCATTTATTTTGCAAACAATTAACAAACCAAAACAAAATATCAACATGAAGTCAATGTTACATGTTTTTTATTAATGTCTCGTGTGGAATATTCGCTTCGAATAAACGCCACAAATCAAAAACAAATACAATTAAATATAAATAATAAATAAATATCACGGGACAATCTCACACAAATTGACCTAGTCCCAAACTAGGCTCTAGGATTGTTGTTACTATGGGTCCCGGGGTCAAATCCCGGTAAGGGCAGATATTTGTGTGATCAGCACGAGTATTCGTTCCTGAGTCTTGGATGTTTTCTATGTATTTAAGTATTTATTTCCCTATATAAGTATGTTTATCGTTGTCTAGTACCCGTAGTACAAGCCTAGAGCTTAGTTTGGGACTAGGTCAATTTGTGTGAGATTGTCCCCCTGATGTTCAAAATTCATAGAAATTGCTTTAATAGTTTAACTGTGAAACCGTAACAAACAGACAAAGTTAATGGAGCGAAGGACCTATTAAGAGGACTGTGACGTTTAAAAATTCGAGACAAAATGCGATAGCATTTTTCTCCCGTTAAACGTTGTCCGATTTTTACTATATTTGAATATAATGAAAAACTATATATTTAAATATTTTTGATTCTGTACTTTTTCATTTCCAAGAAAATACTTATTTGAAAGAAAAAATTAAAAAAAAAACAAAAACGGAAACGTATAGACCTAGTTTTTCATAAGTTTTTTTTTAAATAGTGTAAATTGGATTAGATTTAGGTGGTGAAAAATGTTATCGCCCGGAGCTAAATTTGTATGGTTAATTTTTGACAGCTACGTGATTTTAGCATCGATTCACAATCCTCTTAAGGTTTATCGATTAAAATCTGTCACTTTCTGATCTATGTAAGTGCGAACGATTCTAAAACACGTCAAACACGATATCGTTCTAACGCAGTTGAATAAGAGGCCCAGGCCCTCTTTAGAATCGTTTATGTCACAGTCGCCATTATTGTAAATGACATAAGAGTTATGAAAACGTTGACAATATGGAAACACGTCAAATACGATATCGTTATTGCCGTGTAGAATCCCAGCCGTAGATGTAGTGAATAATCCTTTCCCATCGTGAAAACTCTGAACACACGACTTCCGAATGATACTGACGTGTCTATGAATTATTGTATTTTTAAGTGACGTGAGAAGATGTAGTGACTTATATTGAAAAGGGCATGCTTCGATGGTTCGGTCATTTGGAAAGGATGGATGAAAAACGATTGACGAAAGAATTATACCTACAGTGCGATAGTGAGTGGAAGGATCGGAAGGGGCCGCCCTAGGCGTACTTTTTTTAATCGGGGAAATACTGGAAAAGGGCCGAATCTTAAGTACCCGAAACCGACGTGCATGCATGACTCGATGCATGACAGTGGAAGAAGCGAAAGAGCTTTGTCAGGATCGTAGCAGGTGGAAAGAAGTGGTCTCTGCCTACCCCTCTGGGAAACAGGCGTGATTTGATGTATGTTTATGTAAGTGACGTGTTTGTGTTAAATAAATAGAGTACTTTAGTTATCAGTATCAAATGTCAAACCACGAGCCACTTATGTAGAGATTAGCTGTAGGTAAACCAAAAAAAATTGTCTGGTATTTACCACTCTATATCGATTATTAATCTCGCGATGCGACCTTCCCCCACGTTGTCTTGATGGGACGCAGCTCTCTTACATACTACCTTATCGAGTATGTAATCCTGGTACCGTGCCCCGCAGTGCGACAAGACGTTCCTGACGGAGGCGTCCCGCAGCGTGCACTACGAGCGCGTGCACCTGCAGGTGAAGAACGTGCGCAAGAAGGCGGCGCACCACGCGCGGCGCCAGTACGGCGGGCTCGTCATGTGCGAGCTCTGCGGGAAGAGGTGCAAGGTGAGCGCCTCGTGCTCATGCGAGCCTGGTACAAGAAGGCGGCGCACCACGCGCGGCGCCAGTACGGCGGGCTCGTCATGTGCGAGCTCTGCGGGAAGAGGTGCAAGGTGAGCGCCTCGTGCTCATGCGAGCCTGGTACAAGAAGGCGGCGCACCACGCGCGGCGCCAGTACGGCGGGCTCGTCATGTGCGAGCTCTGCGGGAAGAGGTGCAAGGTGAGCGCCTCGTGCTCATGCGAGCCTGGTACAAGAAGGCGGCGCACCACGCGCGGCGCCAGTACGGCGGGCTCGTCATGTGCGAGCTCTGCGGGAAGAGGTGCAAGGTGAGCGCCTCGTGCTCATGCGAGCCTGGTACAAGGAGGCGGCGCACCACGCGCGGCGCCAGTACGGCGGGCTCGTCATGTGCGAGCTCTGCGGGAAGAGGTGCAAGGTGAGCGCCTCGTGCTCATGCGAGCCTGGTACAAGGAGGCGGCGCACCACGCGCGGCGCCAGTACGGCGGGCTCGTCATGTGCGAGCTCTGCGGGAAGAGGTGCAAGGTGAGCGCCTCGTGCTCATGCGAGCCTGGTACAAGAAGGCGGCGCACCACGCGCGGCGCCAGTACGGCGGGCTCGTCATGTGCGAGCTCTGCGGGAAGAGGTGCAAGGTGAGCGCCTCGTGCTCATGCGAGCCTGGTACAAGAAGGCGGCGCACCACGCGCGGCGCCAGTACGGCGGGCTCGTCATGTGCGAGCTCTGCGGGAAGAGGTGCAAGGTGAGCGCCTCGTGCTCATGCGAGCCTGGTACAAGGAGGCGGCGCACCACGCGCGGCGCCAGTACGGCGGGCTCGTCATGTGCGAGCTCTGCGGGAAGAGGTGCAAGGTGAGCGCCTCGTGCTCATGCGAGCCTGGTACAAGAAGGCGGCGCACCACGCGCGGCGCCAGTACGGCGGGCTCGTCATGTGCGAGCTCTGTGGGAAGAGGTGCAAGGTGAGCGCCTCGTGCTCATGCGAGCCTGGTACAAGAAGGCGGCGCACCACGCGCGGCGCCAGTACGGCGGGCTCGTCATGTGCGAGCTCTGCGGGAAGAGGTGCAAGGTGAGCGCCTCGTGCTCATGCGAGCCTGGTACAAGAAGGCGGCGCACCACGCGCGGCGCCAGTACGGCGGGCTCGTCATGTGCGAGCTCTGCGGGAAGAGGTGCAAGGTGAGCGCCTCGTGCTCATGCGAGCCTGGTACAAGGAGGCGGCGCACCACGCGCGGCGCCAGTACGGCGGGCTCGTCATGTGCGAGCTCTGCGGGAAGAGGTGCAAGGTGAGCGCCTCGTGCTCATGCGAGCCTGGTACAAGAAGGCGGCGCACCACGCGCGGCGCCAGTACGGCGGGCTCGTCATGTGCGAGCTCTGTGGGAAGAGGTGCAAGGTGAGCGCCTCGTGCTCATGCGAGCCTGGTACAAGAAGGCGGCGCACCACGCGCGGCGCCAGTACGGCGGGCTCGTCATGTGCGAGCTCTGCGGGAAGAGGTGCAAGGTGAGCGCCTCGTGCTCATGCGAGCCTGGTACAAGAAGGCGGCGCACCACGCGCGGCGCCAGTACGGCGGGCTCGTCATGTGCGAGCTCTGCGGGAAGAGGTGCAAGGTGAGCGCCTCGTGCTCATGCGAGCCTGGTACAAGAAGGCGGCGCACCACGCTTAATTCCTGACTGTCCTGATTGCCTAGTACTTATTATACTCTTGTCTCAGAGCGCGTCCAACAGACAGAAGGATGTATATATATATAGCACAACACGTAACTATGATTTTTATATTTCAGAACAGCACAATACTGAAGTATCATCAGCGAACACATACGGGAGAGAAACCTCACAGCTGTCCGCGGTGCCCCAAGCGGTTCGTCTCGCCCATGCTGCTGCACGTGAGTCGCTCACTCCATCCGCTATCATTGCAGCTCACCATCCTGCTCCTCACGGGAGACGAGCCTCGCAGCTGTCGCGGTGTAAAAAGCAGTTCGTCTCGTCCATAATGTAAAAAAATACCAAAAATCAAAATATTTACCCGTGTGGTTGCCAGGTTAGAATAGTACCACTCCATGTCTTCCCGTGGACGTCGTAAGAGGCGACTAAGGGAATAAGGGCTTGTAGTACTGTTAGGCGATGGGATTGCAACCTGTCACTAATACACTGGTAAACATATCTACGCCTGCCTGTGCAAAATGTGATAAAAGAATTGTCGCTGTAGCTCTAGGCACTCTGGGAATGAAGGCGTGATGTTATGTATGTTAAAATATTTATTCAGTAAATTGGGGAGGGCTCTTTTACATCTCGGCAATATGCAGTGTATCTACTAGCGCTTCAGACAAGACCATCATTGCGGAGAAGCTCCACAAGAAACGCCAAGCGACGCAAGAAGCTGCACGTGAGCCGCTATCAGTCCATCAGTCATAACATAATTGTAGCTAACCTATCTATACTAATATTATAAAGAGGAAAGATTTGTGTATGTAACGAATAAACTCAAAAGTCCTGCGCCGATTTCAATATTTCTTTTCACCATTTGAGTGCTACGTTACTATTTTTAGGGTTCCGTAGCCAAATGGCAAAAACGGAACCCTTATAGATTCGTCATGTCTGTCTGTCTGTCCGTCCGTATGTCACTGTCACTTTTTCCCGAAACTATAAGAAATACACTGTTGAAACTTGGTAAGTAGATGTATTCTGTGAACCGCATTAAGATTTTCACACAAAAATAGAAAAAAAAACAAATTTTGGGGGTTCCCATACTTAGAACTGAAACTCAAAATTTATTTCATCAAACCCATACGTGTGGGGTATCTATGGATAGGTCTTCAAAAATGATATTGAGGTTACTAACATCATTTTTTTCTAAACTGAACAGTTTGCGCGAGAGACACTTCCAAAGTGTTGAAATGTGTGTCCCCCCTGTAACTTCTAAAATAAGAGAATGATAGAACTAAAAAAAATATATGTACATTACCATGCAAACTTCCACCGAAAATTGGTTTGAACGAGATCTAGTAAGTAGTTTTTTTTTAATACGTCATAAAAACATTGATCAAAGCTACAACGAACTTTTATATTATGTTACTTGCTGCTACGGAACCCTTCATGGGCGAGTCCGACTCGCACTTGGCCGCTTTTTTATTATTTACGTGGACGGAGACGCGGGCAATTAGCCGCAACTTAAAAAGAAGTTATTTCTTGCTTTTTGAAGACGGATTTTTGTTTTTTTTTTAAATCTTCTTATTCCATGCTTTTAACATTTTCGATTATTCTGTTGGCAGTGCCACCTCCGCTCCCACACGGGAGAGAAGCCGTACAAGTGCGCGCAGTGCCACAAGTCGTTCGCGCAGAAGTCCGCGCTGACGGTCCACAAGACTGTGAGTGAACGCGCGCGAGAGATTAGAGGGCGCGGGCGCCCGAGTTACTAATATTGTTTTCTAATAAACTAAAGTACTGCCATGAAATCGAAGGATGGATTTTGACGTGATGACGTCTTATACATCGATGAACGCCGGCTGCACGCACGAAAAAGCATGACTCATTGTTATGACTTTGGCTGGCATATGGTGTAAATAAAAATCCCCAAAAACGGCGAAATTGCGTATAATCAAAATACAAGTTATTAGTACAGCGGCTTGTTGGCAAGTGAAGTGACAAGCATTTTTTTGTATTAGGGCGAAGTTAGCGCCCGGTTAAGAATGTCTGAACGTCGAAGAAGTTGAATTGCGCGTGCAGTTTGTGCAGGCACTTGGCCTGAACATGTTCCCGGCCGTTGAAAGCTCGCTTTCAACTCTGAAGATCTTCTGCAGTGGGAAGCTTGCATAGGCGAACTAAGGACCGTCTCACGCAGCCTCTGTTGGTTTCGACGTCCGCAACTCTGACAATTCCATCGGATCCCGCAATGAGACGTAGTACACGGCCGAGCTTCCAAGCCAGTGGTGGAGCGTTATCGTCAGTTAAAAGCACCATATCTCCGATGCTCAGCTCTGCTCCATTGACTTTCCATTTATTTCTTTGTTGCAATTCAGATAGGTACTCTCTCTGCCACCTTTGCCAAAAGTGGCGTCGTATTCTTTCAAGACGCTCATAACGTCGTAGCTGATTGTCATTACAACCATCAAAATTTGCTACTGGCAGAGCAGTTAACGGTCTGCCAATGATAAAGTGCCCCGGAGAGAGGGAGAGGAGGTCATTGGGACTGGAGGATAAGGGGCACAAGGGACGACTATTCAAAATCGCTTCTACTTGTGCAAACAAAGTGCATATCTCTTCAAATGTTAAATGGCTACAGCCTTATCACACGCCTTAAATGATGTTTTGCCGATTTCACCCCGGCTTCCCATAAGCCACCGAAATGAGGAGAGTAAGCCGGTATAAATGAAAACTTTATCGATTGCTGACTTGCAAAGTTAGATATAGGTTCATAATTTGCATTGATGAATGATCCTATCTCTTTAGCGGCAGATACAAAATTCGATCCATTGTCACAAAATATTTCTGTCGGTTTGCCACGTCGAGCGATAAAACGTTTGAGAGTCATCATGAAGGCATCCTTACTTAGATCACTGACAGCTTCAAGGTGTATGCATTTGTATCGTAGACACACAAAAAGGCATAAATAACACTTAATTACATGACCCCCACGGCCCTTACGATTGATGATTGAGAAGGGGCCAGCAAAGTCCAATCCGACGGATATAAACGGATAGCTTGGGTTAACACGTTGGGGAGGTAAATTCCCCATTTTTGGTTGTAACGTTTGTCCGCGCAGACGCCGTAACCGCGTGCAGTTATTTACTGTACGCGTCGCGAGATGACGCCCTTTAATAGGCCATATTACTTCCTTTACTGTAGCTAACAGTAATTGCGGACCAGCGTGCATGCTATTCGTATGTTCTCTATCAAAGTATAACTTAGTTAACTTATGCGACGAATGAAGTAGAATTGGATGTTTCTTTTCATACGAATAACATGAAGCATCTAAGCGCCCACCGACTCGAATTAAATTTCCCTCCATAAACGGTGATAGCGACAGCATCTTACTATTCCTGTTAAGTTCTTTGCCTTTAGTAAGCAATTTGTATTCATCAGGGAAAGACTGACCTTGAGCTACGGCACACAAGAAGTGCAACGACTCGCGCAGTTCGTCAGCCCATAACGTACCTACCCTTTTATTATTACGATTTTTAAGATTAAATACAAATCTTTGAACGTAAGCAAAAGACCTTTGTAGCCTATTCATAGACGAGTATTTATCAAAATCAATAAAGGGTTTACTTAAAATTAAAGAGTGTACCTTTAATTCAGGTAAAGACTCGAAACTATTGACCTTTAAGTTCGGCCAATCGGATTCATTATTCTTTAAAAAGTTTGGGCCTGACCACCATAGTGTCAAGGCACCAAAGTGCTTAGCATCCACTCCCCTTGATCAAATCTGCAGGGTTTAAATCAGTAGGTACATATCGCCAAGCTATAGGAGAGGTATGTTCTAGTATATTACTGACGCGGTTACCGACAAATGCCTTAAGCCTCGCGATATCACCCTTGATCCATCCTAGCACAACGCTTGAGTCACACCAATGAACGATTTTGTCTGGACTGAACCTGAGAGAGTCCAGCACGGCTTTTGTAAGTTTGGCGGCGAGCAGAGCCGCGGAAAGCTCTAGACGAGGGATGGTCATTGGCTTTAATGGAGCTATTTTAGATTTGGCACATAACAAGTGCACAGTGACGTCACCATTGAGGCTGATTGATCTCATATAAATGCACGCACCTATAGCTACTTGCGACGCGTCACTGAATGAGTGCAATTCTAAAGACCTGCGCGAATCTCCTAGAACGAGCCGCGGAATTTGCAACTTGGCCAAGTGTTCTATGCTACCAGTAAACTTGGTCCAATCGTCTTTTATTTCTTGTGGGACGGGTTGATCCCAGTCCACCTTCAATTGCCAAAGCCTCTGAAGCATTATTTTAGGTAGAACTACTACTGGGCTAAGAATACCTAGCGGGTCGAATATTTTGAAAGAATTTGACATTATAAAACGCTTTGTTACTATCTCATTTTTATCATATGAAAAACCTTTTATTGGGAAATGGAGAGTGTCACTTGAGGGAGTCCATCCGAGGCCTAGAGTACTGGATGATTCGCTGATGGTTAGATTATCTTGTTTGTTTATATCTACGTTATTAAAAATGGATGGACAATTGCTTTTGTATTTCCTAAGGTTAAAACAACCTGAACTCAAGGCACTCGATACTGACCTTTGTATGTAGCTCAATTGTTGTGGATCATCGGCTCCCGTTATCAAATCATCAACATAGAAATCCTTTTGGATGATGTTTCTAATGAGTTCATCGTCTTGATCCCTCCCCACTTCCCAAAGGCAGCGCGTACTTAGATAACTAGCAGACGCGGTGCCATACGTCAAGGTATTTAAGACTAGCGTTTGGATAGGTTGGGACTCGTCTTCTCTCCATAAAACACGCTGTAAGCTCCTATCTTCTTCATTGACCAGCACCTGGCGATACATTTTTTCAATGTCACCAGTAAGTAGATACTTGTACTGCCTTGCACGTGTTA
This sequence comes from Acleris holmiana, assembly GCA_949316455.1. NCBI lineage: Eukaryota > Metazoa > Arthropoda > Insecta > Lepidoptera > Tortricidae > Acleris > Acleris holmiana. Next base: position 345,620 of record OX438790.1, on the reverse strand, counting down.
ATATGGAGAAAAGGGAATCCTGCACATTTGGGCCCACCATCAAGATGTCATTGAGTGCATAACCTGATGTGGAGGGGGCGGAACCATCAAACACGACACGCAGCTTGGTTGATTCACTTTCTTGTCTTATGACTGCATGATGAGGAAGATGATACGATGGTCCTAAGCTAAATGGTTCGCTTTTAATTGACAACGATAAATGACCTAGATCTGCATATTCATTAATGAATTTAGAGTATTCGGACTTTAAAAGTGAATTTCGCCTAAATCGTTTTTCCAAATGAATGAGACGACACTTTGCTATGTTAAAGGTGTCGCCTAAACAATCACGAGTGTCCTTAAGAGGGAGCTTAACACAAAATCTACCAAAGCTATCTCTTGTAGTGTGAGCCAGAAAGTGCCTTTCACACTCACTTTTATTTTCACTTATTGCTAGTTTTTCGGGAACACTTTCTAAATCCCAAAATTTAGTTAACAGTTTTTCTACATTCTCCTCATTTTTCATTTTTTGTGAGTTAGTGAGCATAACATGATTACAGTGTATCCTTTTGTGTGATATGGCTGCATCTATGGGACCGGATATTATCCATCCCAGTTGTGAACTTCTAAGCTTAGGAGAGTTGACTCCTAAGGAGTATTGATCATTACCTAAGATGTCCCAGAAAACGTCGGCTCCGATTAAGACGTCTACGGGTGCCGGTTCGTGAAACATGGGATCAGCTAATAGGATATTTTCCGGTAATTTAAATAAATTAATGTTAACTGGAGTTTTTGGCAAATAACCAGTTAGTTCCTTTAATACAAGGCATGACAATAAAATATTAAACTTGCTATGTATTGACTGCATTTGGATGTTGCAGCTTTCAATCACACTTTGTGTAGATGCATTGCCTATCCCAATGACCTTTAGCGCGTCAATGGGATTTGTTTTAAGCGACAGTTTGGTCTTTAGTGACTCAGAAATAAAAGACGACTGGCTACCACAGTCTAATAACGCACGAACCTTGATCTTTTGATGATCAATTGGATTCACGACCTCAATTATAGCAGTGGACAATAGTACCTGGTTTACATTTTGTTTAGCGTAAGTGACCATCACTTCATCCTGTTCATTGAAAGTGACAAGGTGGTTGACTGCAGATGGAGGTTGATGGAGCAGGCTATTGTGTCTTTGACTGCAGCCGCGCTCGCGGCACGGCCCCATGCGACACTCACTTTCGGGATGACCTTGCCTTAGGCAGTTCTTGCATAATTTATATTTTGCCACGTCCATCATCCTCTCATCAACCCCCTTCGCCTTAAAGGCGGGACAATCATAGATCCTATGACTTTCGTTGCAAATAATGCATGAATACATATTAGGGTTTTTGTTACGGTTATAACTACTAGTGCTTGCAAACGTTTTTACATAATTATTATTGCCGTGCCTTTGCTGGTGGTTATAATTGTGCGTAGAGCGCATAGGCGGTATGGCAGGTGTGGGTGGCTTTGGAATACTGTTATCTGGCTTATTGTTTCTATTTAAAGCTTCGAGAACATCAGCACGGTCTATCATGAATTTATAAAATTGTTCTAAATTAGGTACGTCAGCTGGTATGTTGTTCCTATATTCCTCCCACTTTAATAATGTATTACTATCAAGCTTAGACGACAGCATAAATATAATTAAAACATCCCATTTATCCGTCGGTTGTCCTAGGCTGGTCAAGGCACGTAAATTTTTGGTGACGTGATCAACCAAGAATCTCAAAGAACGCTCCGATTCGCGTGGAAGCTGTTTTATATTGAACAATGAATTTAGGTGATGGTTAATCAATATTCTCTTATTATTGTATCTATTGCAAAGCAACTTCCATGCTACCGCATAATTTTGTGTGGACACTTCAAGATTGGAAATAATCCTTGATGCGTCACCTTGCAGATAAGAAATCAGGTAATGAAATTTATTAATTTCCGATATGCGACTATTATTGTGTATTAAACTCTCAAACGTGTCTCGAAATTCCAACCAACGGAAATAGGCTCCGTCAAACTTGGCAATTTGAATTTGAGGGAGCCTCAAACCTATTTCTTGATGATGAGGATCTTCCATGCAACATGAAACGTTGTGAACAGAATTGCGTCGTTTTTCACATTCCACTTTCTTTGAAAACATTTCGACTAAGTTCTTTGCCGTGGCTATATTTATTATTATATCCTCTTCATTCATTTTGACACGCTCATCGATCTCAGTCGATAGGCTTTCAGAATTTAATACCTCTATCTCACTTTGCAAGTCGTCAAACTTAAGAGATAATGCCTCGAATTTGGCAAGTTTTAAAGTTAACTCGGTCAATTGAACGTTATCCAAATCATCGTAAGTAGCAATATTATCTAAATAATTTTTAAATTTAGTTATTTGTCCTCTGACTGATGACCTTTTTGTCAAAAGCTCTTTAAGACGTTTGTCTTGAGACATCGCAAAAAACAAACAATAACGACTATGGAATTAATCAAAAGGGCTCACGTTCCTCGTTTCGGTGGTACTTGCCGCTCTGGAAGCCGGTTGCGCACGGTCAGCAATGCTCGCAGGAGCAGAGCGCAGTGCACGGTGACAGTTGGTATGGCCTGGAATTAGTCAGCAAAATGCGTTAAGTAACTGTTACGAAACAGTTTATGAAGTTACAGAGCAAAGGAAACTAAACTGAGCAATCTTAAGTTTTGAACCGTAAATTAATTAATTTAGGTGGTATATTTTATGGCAAGGACAAGGCAAACCAACACATATACCACCTAATGGTAAGATGGCGTTGTCAAGATAAGATGGAATGCCTCTACGCTAGTAATTTTACCAGTTGTCTTATCTCCACACCGAAACACAACAAAGTGAACACTGCTGCTTGGCGATGTATTTAAAGATAAGGTGGTGGTAGCAATCCGGACGCGCACCCTGCACAAGGTCTTCCACCACTAAGATTACGAAACTAGCCAAATTATGCTTAAAATGTTATTAACAAATGTACTTAATTGACCCTAATTTGATGCTATTGGGACCTAATTTTAACAATAGACTTTATTTTAAGCGAAACAATTGAAAATTACGAATATTAAGTAACCTTTTTTTTTTTTATCTAGGGTGGGTAGATTCATACGAAACAAAAAAAAAATGATGCAATATCTCGCCTTTTAGGATTGAAATGGCAAAAATTATGCGCAAAACACTTTATTTACACAAATGGATTAGTATTATGAATAGTTTAATGGATTATGTTGTAAGTTAGGACGAAATTTTAATGTTTTAAGGAAAGAACACTTATCTTTGGACGGACGCGTTGGCACTCGATGCAGTACGTACTTCAGCTATATTACTGCTCGAGTTTTTAATTTCCAATTTGTCTTGGCTGCTATCCTTCTTCCACTGGACCCCGAAGCTTTTGTCTGCTTACTGCAAGGCTCTAAATCTTGACCGAAGCGGCGGACTCGTCGATTTCCAATTTTGTGATTGAAGTTATTTTCTTCTTATTTTGCGTATTTATTCTTGTTTCCCCTCATGAGCCACCATGTTATGACTTTGGCTGGCATATGGTGTAAATAAAAATCCCCAAAAACGGCGAAATTGCGTATAATCAAAATACAAGTTATTAGTACAGCGGCTTGTTGGCAAGTGAAGTGACAAGCATTTTTTTGTATTAGGGCGAAGTTAGCGCCCGGTTAAGAATGTCTGAACGTCGAAGAAGTTGAATTGCGCGTGCAGTTTGTGCAGGCACTTGGCCTGAACACTCATTGTCACGTTCCGCCTGAGCCGAGCGCAAGCGAGAGCGCGGAACAAGCGATGGAGAGGCACGATCGGCGGCTTATCAATGTTTTCTTATCACTTAAATTGGCAAAAATTAAAACAGTCGTAAATTCAAACCCTATTTGATTTAGAACAAACCTAAAAAATATCGATTAAAAAAACAAAAATTGAACATTATGGTACGTTATCACGTCAAATTATAGTCCGTAAATCGATTTTACAGAGAACAGTTTTTTGTTGTACAAATGAACACACAATAAATAGGGAATATGACAAAACACACTGCTAGCTCAACACCTCGCACGCCGAATATTCGATGAAATTATCACGAAAGTATCCACACGCGAGATCCGGTTCGAAGGACCATAAAGATGTACGGCTCGTACAACGTTTTAAATGATAGTTCTGATGTTCTGAAGATAACTTTATTTGTATTAAAACAAGTTAACTATAGCGAGTACACGCAACGGCTGATATTGGTGAACTGTCGTGCATTGACCTACATAAACGCAAGTCTATGTACGTTGATGATGGTGCGAAAAGTACGATCGTGGATCGTACATAGCCATTGAACTATGAGTTGAAAAAAGTGGCCACCTGTTTCCTTTAAGTGGACTACATGAAGTTTAAAGGATATTAAACTCTGTCGTATAAGCTATACATTGTGTTTTCGTTTGTAAAACACAAAACCATCCTTCGATTACAAGGTAATACTTTTGTTCATTAAAAACACAATTATAGTATTGAGGGCCACTGGACGCTCGGGCTCTTTACTTTATTTCCTCAAGAAATATCCTTTTATCACCGGTTCATGGGTATTTTTTTTTATGTTAATGAGTAGGCACACGAGCACTCACGCCACCTGATGGTAAGTGGAATCTGAGACCCATAGACATTTGAATTCTCAAGACTGTAATCCTAAGACCTCAAATGCGTTGCCAACCCTGAGGACTAAGATGGAATGCCTCTGTGCTAGTAATTTCACCGGTTGTCTTATCCCCACACCGGAACACAACAATGCGAACACGATAAGATGGTGGTAGCGATCCGGATGGACCCTGCACAGGGTCCTACCACCACTAAAATGGTATCGTAAGTGATAATGATACAATGATTGAATGAATTTATGCAACTGAACGCTCGTTTCATAAAACGACACGAGTATTTTAAAGCCTAATTATGTACAATTGCATACACTACTTTATCTACACACATATACACAACAAAAAAAAAACTTTTCACAATCCTACTTTCGTAACAGCTAAAACCAACAATCAAATGACAACAATAATATCGGCAATTCGATCCGTTCGTGCATTTCTATCAACTGCCTACTCTCACGTACGTAACAATATTTACTGGGTAAAGATGGTGGTAAAGTGTGTATGTTTCCGTCAGGTGCACACGGGCGAGAAGCCGTACGCCTGTTCCATCTGCAGCAAGACGTTCACGCAAGCAGCCTCCGTGCACACGCACGTCAAGTATGTCCATATGAAGGTGCCCGCGCCGCCCAGGCGAAGGAATCTCAAGAGGGAGTGAACCTCCTCGCGTGTTCTGTTACCCTAGTACTTCAATTTGACCAACTCAGTCGGTTTTACTCGGTAATAACCATATCGTCTATGACGTGTTTCCGTATTGTCAACATTTTGATAACTCTTATATCATTTACAATAATGGCAACTGTGACATAAACGATTCTAAAACACGTCAAATGCGATATCGTTATAACGCAGTAGAATAGAGGCCCTGAGCCTCTATTCAACTGCGTTATAACGATATCGTATTTGACGTGTTTCCGTATTGTCAACATTTTGATAACTCTTATGTCATTTACAATAATGGCGACTGTGACATAAACGATTCTTAAACGAGTCAAACTCGATATCGTTTTAACGCACCTGAATCTATATTCAGGCCTATGCCCAGAACTGTGTATTCGAAGTTTGATTGTGTCACGTGTTTTTTGTTAATATTTTCATACAAACTGGGTATTAGTGATTTCGTATATCGATAAACACTTATCGATACTTGTCTGACTGTGGGCCGTTTATTGCCAAAATCGAATGCATTTATTGATGAACGGCTCGATTAAGAGAAAATATTAGCCCTTTTATTTTAAACTCCTTACACATATAGCTTTTGTGACTGGCGGAACTACAATATTCTCAAGTGGCAAACACCAATTATGTAAATTTTACTTTAAACATCCTTTGTTGTTTCAAAGTATTATTTGTCATATTTGTAATGATATTAGTAATACAGTAGAATTTATATTTAAGCCAACTAGTTTGGCAGACAGTGTTGCCAGATGCGTGAGAAATTTAGTAGTGATGAGAAAATATCGATAATTCGGTATCGACTCAATCCTCATGCTCTCGGCACTAGGTATAATTTTATATGAAATGTCAGCTCATATAATGTTATGATAAAAATATTTCTATCACTAAAGAGTGCCTTTTCGTTACGCGTAATATTTGTTTCCTGCTATTCCCCCCTTTTCTTTCTTTGGGGGACTGATTTTTAAGTGGCACTTTCTTGTTGCACCGCTAGGGTACCTACCAACCGCAGACAAAGTATTACCTAGACACGAAAAAACAATACAACGAGTTAAAGTTAAAGCATTAATACGTAAAGCCATATTGAGTAATTAGGCGGCATCTTGTATACGTTTTCAAAGCCGATTTTGTTTGGAATGAATTGTTGCTTTTAGCTATTTTAATACTGCGCGATAAACGAAAAGTATGGACTGTATGAGTTACGAGACACGACAAAGGGGTGCGACAGAGATAGAAGGGGTTGTCAGAAATATTGTGTATGTTCTATATGATAAATAGTTTATGGAAATCAAAGTGAGTGACCTGGTGATTCCGGATCTGCTGGGTACAGAATCGTTGGCGTCCGCCGCGATGCACCGTTGGTGGCAGTCTTCAGCTTCCCTAGATGAACCCTCAACCTTACCTTCAGCACACGCACTTAGCCTTCAATTTATGTCCAGGTTTCACGCCGGGAGCCTCTAATATACTTTATTTAATTAAAATTACAAACTAAGAAGTTAGTGAAAAGGTTGAGTTGTTAAAGAACGAGAGGTGTTCACGCGACGATATTCAAAGCGGAACGAACCAGTAACGGACTTTTGGTGGGGGGGAAGAAATTGTTGCCAGCCACATGAGAATAAGAATTTAAGTGTTACCACAACAAATCATGGATTAACTACTAAAGTGGTGACAAAACTGAACAATTACGCTATCTGATCCACATCTGAACTGAATTGTTGTAAAAAATATTAAAATAAATAAAAAAAGGTGCAAAACGATATTTGTATCCCATGCCGTTATTTTTTAAATATCGATATGGACAGCACTACTATCGATAAGTTCGCCTTATCTACTTACCTTCTGTATTTCTGTGTATTTTGTTATTTTTTTGAATGTGCAATAAAGTATTTTACATTAATTTGTACATTTCGAGTCAAACCGGCTCGCCTAAATGAAAATTCTACTTTAGTTATAAGTATGGTAATTGTGCAATAATAATCTGTGAATTTAACTTAGCTGTAGGTAATATAGTAATTGATATTTATGATCTAGACTAAAATCTGTGAAATCAGTTCAAAAGTTCAGGTCTGTTTCACGAAAACTTGTAACTTGTATTATAAGCGAAAATCTCATTTTGACAATGTACATTGATAAGCAGTGATCGTAGTTTTTGTAGTTTTTGTAGTTTTTGTAGTTTTTGTAGTTTTTGTGCAATGACGTCATAATGACATATTACAGAGACCTACGGTTGTCGAGGTGTATAATATGATTGACTAATATAATTGGCTATTTATTATATAATATAATAAAATGAAACAGTACACTTTTTAACCGACTTCAAAAACAGGAGGAGGTTATACGTTCAATTGTATGCTTTTTTTAAGTATGTTTACCGATTACTTCGTCAATTGTGGACCGATTTTGAATTTTTTTTTTTTTTTAGGGTATACTTCCGAGGATCAGTGAGGAATTGAGGGAACTCCTCAAATATTGTAGGCAAACATAATATAGCGATTTTAGTATTTTTAGTAAGAAGTCTAGCATTTGCATTCAGAAAGTATCATTTGGGGAAGTGGAACTGATGATGAAGACCACAGGTGGCCATCGGAACTCCTCAACGGTACCTATTTCAAGGGTTGCGATAACATATCTCGATTAAGATAGGTGAGCGACTACAACGAAGAATATTTACTTGTTGAAATATGACTATGACTTTCCGGCGGCGTTGCTTGCGGCGCGCTTGAAAACTTTTTCATATCCAGTAATAAGTGGGAGTACGGAACAGCGCATTTATGATCACTAAAAAGTTTAAAATAAAATACATGTTTAAAAATTCGACGACAACAATATTTTCACCAAAAAAGCCGACTTCAGTTGGACTAACCTATTAGGTAAGTGCCTACAATTTTCAAAGAAGTTATTTCTTGCATTTTTGAAGGCGGTTTTTTGTTTTTTTTTTAATTACTTACTTAACCCTAGCACTGCACCAAAAATGTTACAAAATTTACGATCACTGTATAAGAGACTTCCACTAGCAATGAAAGTTTTCTTTCGTCTCACTCTAACTAGTTCACAACGAAGGGGATGCACTAAGCGACAAGTGGTGATTGACGCTGGTGCTATCACCAGTGAAATCAAGTTAGAATAAATTATTTAAGATCAAATGCAGAATATTAAAGTATTGAAATTATGTATTTTTATTTATTACCGTCCGTCATCTTAACGATGTGGTCACACCATAAAGAAAAGCAAAAGGGTGAGGAGCAAAAAATTGGCCACACGTCACACAATTAAATTCCCTATGAAACTTTTCGTTTTGTGACGAAAATTCGCCGTACAATTGTAAGGATACCTTACGTCGCACTATGGAACTTTTCCCGTCTTCGTTGTTTGGTCCTCACCCAAAAGGTTCGTGGTGTACTACGTTTAACTTGGCAGTGTGCACCGCAGGATACATACCATCACCACTTTTTGTTTTTTTTTTTATTGATTTTTTTATGCTGATTCTAAATCAAATAGGGTTCTGATTCACGACTTTTTTAATTTTTGCTAATTTGGGGGTTTGTCCGTGTGGTTGCCGGGTTAGAATAGTGCCACTCCATGTCTTCCCGTGGACGTCGTAAGAGGCGACTAAGGGAATAAGGCCTTTAGTACCGTTAGGCGATGGGCTTGCAACCTGTCACTAATACACAGATAAACTTCTTGGCCTGATTGTGCAAAATGTGGTTACAGAATTCATACAAGTCTTTTTGGGGTTGTTGGTATTTCTGTAGCTCTGCCTACCCCGCTCTGGGAATGAAGGCGGGATTTTATGTATGTATGTATGTAAGGGTTAACATAGTGAAAGAAAGACTTCGACAAGAATGTTCGATGAATCGTGCGGAACATATTTTATCTTTGTAGTGGTGGTAGGACCCTGTGCAGGGTCCGTCCGGATCGCTACCACCATCTTATCCATTAACCACCCGCCAAGCAACAGTGTTCGCATTGTTGTGTTCCGGAGTGGGGATAAGACAACCGGTGAAATTACTAGCATAGAGGCATTCCATCTTCGTCCTCAGGGTTGGCAACGCATTTGAGGTCTTAGGATTATAGTCTTGACAATTAAAATGTCTATGGGTCTCAGATTCCACTTACCATCAGGTGGCCTGAGTGCTCGTGGGCTTTCACCGTATCATAAAAAAAAAAACTCATTCACTGGGGCCACATGACAAAACATCTGTACGGTATTATAAAGAGGTAAAGTTAGTGAGTTATTTAGGACGTAGGGGGTAATTTCTGGATCAACTGGACCGATATAGATTTTTTATGTTAAGGAAAAGGCACACGAGCACTCAGGCCACCTGATGGTAACTGGAATCTGAGCCCCATAGACATTAGAATTCTCAACACTATAATCCTAAGACCTCAAATGCGTTGCCAACCCTGAGGACTAAGATGGAATGCCTCTATGCTAGTAATTTCACCGGTTGTCTTATCCCCACACCGGAACACAATGCGCTGCTGCTTGGTGGGTGGTTATTGGTAAGATGGTGGTAGCGATCCGGACGGACCCTGCATAGGGTCCTACCACCACTAAAGATGAAATTTGGTATGGAGATAGAGTACTTTTTATTTCGAAATTTTGACGTTTTTTGAGAGAGTAGCGACAAACAATTTCTACGCGGATGGAGTCGCGGGATACAGCTTGTATTAAATATTTTCCTTAAAGTAGTGCACACGGCATCCTTTAGATTGGAAAATCGTATTTATCTCGCTTTCTCAACCAGTACCCATCATATCTATTTACTTGCCAATACATACATACATACATAACATCACGCCTTCATTCCCAGAGTGGGGTAGGCAGAGCTACAGAAATACCAACAACTCTAAAGACTTACTGATATTTCTGTAACCACATTTTGCATAACAGGCTGAGGTTTACTAGTGAATTAGTGACAGGTTGCAAGCCCATCGCCTAACAGTACTATAAGCCCTTATTCCCTTAGTCGCCTCTTACGACATCCACGGGAAGACATGGAGTGGCACTATTCTAACCCGGCAACCACACGGGGGACCACCACTTGCCAATAATGGCGGCGAATTAAAAACAATACCTGTCTAAACGCGTCATAAGCATTATGAATAGATGCCTAGTTTTGATGTTTATTGATAAGATAAAACAAGTTTTCGTAATTCGGTCCCGAGGTCACGACAAAATAAAATACAGGGTAATTTTTTAATATGTGCACAAATTTTAATATTTGCTTCGCTATTGTTAATCAATAACACATGTTGTGTTATTTTTACTCTAGCTTAAAAAATACAAATACAAAAAAATACAAAATAGTTTATTGAATAAAATCAAATAAAACATAAAATCGAGGCTGTCCGTCAGTGACCAAACTAGGCTGAGCCTGTATCTTGGCCAACTGCGAGTGCGGTTAACAGATAGTACTTGGGTTACAATGAAATTTTGAGCAGACAGGGAAAATGAAGTAAAATAATAATAGTAAAATTAGTTACATTACATCAATCATTATGTGTTAGTGTGCGTGTGTGTGTGTGTGTGTGTGTGTGTGTGTGTGTGTGTGTGTGTGTGAGCCCGCATTTTTATAAATCAGTTACTAGGGTTAACATTATTTTGTCTTTGTGCTTTGAATAATTTCTTCTGTTTGACCGTAAGATAACGTGAGTAACCACTGTTTCACTACTCTCTTAGCTCTGAGAACTGGCTGATGTTTTATGTCACATACATTGCAGACATAATTATATATGCAGCAATACGAGTATGACGGTGATCTCCTAGCTAGGGCGGATCTGTACTGTGGGGTTGGTACTTTGTAATTACGTTTCCGCAACATTTCCATGTGACGGTCAGAGTTAAAGATGCTGCTATGAGTGCGTGTGGTCGCTTTCATGACAAAGAGCTGTCTCACACTAAGCAGTTTAGCTTCACGGTACAGCAAGTTAGTGGGGTAACGAAACGGCCTCCTAAGCATAACCTTAATAACTGCACGCTGCACACGTTCCAACAGGATCAAGTGGCTCTTGGCTGCACAGCCCCAGACTGCCACTCCATACTGCAGGATCGACTGTCCCAAAGCGTGATACACAAGGCGTAGTATATCATGGGTAGCACAGTCCCGGAGTCTCTTCATTACGTAAATCAGTTTACGGACTCTTGCAGCAAGAGTAGTGATGTGCTGCGCAAAAGAGAGGTGTTGGTCAAACAGCAGACCCAGGTATTTAACGAGGGTCTGCCGCCTGACCGCCCGACAGGAGCAATCCGAGGCCGGCTGACGCGAACCCGGAGCGCTGTGATGAATACAGGTATGAAACGTAATAGCTTTGTCGGTTGGAGGGGAACCCGCTGAGCTCTTCGAGAAGGCTACGTAGTTTGTCTTGTCTATGTTCAGAGTCAGCAGATTGCCCCTCAACCAGCGGGCTACTCCCACCAGCGCTACCTCGGCTCCAGAGTAAGCATCATCCCATGATTTGCCGTTCACCAATATGACGGTATCATCGGCGTAGCAAACAAGGTTTGAGTTTGGTATGGGTATATCGAACATGTCATTAATGTAAAGCGAAAATAATGATGGGCCAAGTATACTTCCCTGAGGAACTCCAAAACTCACCGGGAGACAGTCGCTTACCCGGTCACCTACCTTCACCATTTGAGTGCGTTCAGAGAGATAACTAGTAAACCAGGCAAGAGCCACCCCCCTGACTCCAAGGCATTCTAGCTTTTTCAACATAATGGCGACCGAGACGGTGTCAAATGCCTTGGCCAGGTCCAGGAAAATACCAACGCACTTACTTTCACTATCAAGGAAGCCGGACACGAGATTGGTAAGGAGAATAGCCGCATCCTCCGTTGACTTTCCTACCCTAAAGCCAAATTGGCGGTCCGAGATTAATCTATTGTTCTCGATGAAGCTCGTCAGTCTGGCGTTAACAATTTTTTCGAGTATTTTAGAGAACACTGAGAGGAGAGAAATTGGTCTGAAGTTCACAGGAGTATTTTTGGGGCCGTTTTTATAAATAGGCGAGACAGAGGCAACTTTCCAGCAGTCAGGAAAACAACCAGACTCCATACTTAGGTTAAAAATGAAGGTGAGTGGTTCTAAAATTATGCTTTTAATCTCTTTTATTAGTAGCGTCTTCACACCGTCAGGGCCCGGAGCACTGTCATTCCTGAGCTGGGAAATAATTCTGTCAACCTCATAGATATCCGTAGGGCGGAAGTAAAGTGAGTTAAGGACTGACCGCTGAAGCTTGTATTTTGTGGCCAGGGACGCCTCCGTTTCCGAGATTTCCGCCAAGACACCATCCGCAAGATTCTTACCTACCGATGAGAAGTACTTGTTGCATTCGTTGAGTTTTTCCTTCACCGGTTTATCCGTGGCGGAAATCAGTTCCAAAGAGTCATTTTGTCGGTTTGGATTTTGGCACATGGTTTTAATTGACTGCCATAGCTTGCTGGGATTATTTTTGTTATCGGTTAGCTGCCTGTTTTGGTACTCGTTTTTCAATTTATATAACAGGTTATCAAAGAAGTTCCTGTACCTAGTGTAAGTAAGGCGAAGGATTTGGTTGTGTGGAGACGCTCTCACCTGCGAGTGCAATCTGTCCCTGTGTCTCATACATCTAATCAACCCTGGCGTGATCCAGGGCTTGATATTGTATTTAGAGCGGCTGACTTTAACACTGCGTGTGTTATTTTGCATTGCATGTGTTACCAAGTGGTTGAAGTTCGAAGCCGCCTCGGTTACGTTATTAGTATTCGTTACAACTGACCAGTCTGCCGCCTTCAACTCGTCCGCCACTCCTTTGAAGTTGGTTTTGAGAACATAACGGTGACGCTTTATATGTTTATAGTGCATAAGACCAGCCATCACTACATCATGATCCGAGACAGAGCTTGGACAGACGGCTCCAACTGAGAGATTATTGTATTTAATAAAAATATGGTCTAGGCAAGCACCGTCTCTGGTGGGCTTGGTGATAGAGGGGAGCAGCCCATGAGAGGCCAGGAGAGAGACATAATCCGATTGATTGCGGGCTGAGTGACGCAGTAAATCGATATTCATGTCTCCGGCTAAAATTATGAAGTGGCTGGTTTCAGCCTGACTAAGGATATTATCCAGTGAGATCAGAAATTTGTCAATATTTGTGAAAGAAGGAGATCGATACACACCAAAGACAACAATTTCATTAGATATAGTCACAGAGAGACAATTGGCATCTTCGAAAGGTGGCTCCACGGCAACAGCAACGAGGCTTTCTTTTACATAAACAACCACACCACCACTTTTATTGATGTTTTTACATGTTCTAAAGGAATTAAACCCAGGCAGTTGGTCAATAACAGAACCCTCCCCCAGCCAACATTCTGTAAGTACTATAGCATCAAATTCGATGTTAGTGAGCTCCAAGGCTACGAGGAAAGCGTCAAAGTTCCGCTGTAAACTTCTTATATTTAATGTAAGTAACTTAAACTTGTGTTCGTGAGTGAGAATAGTTTTGCATTGGTCTAGTGCGTCAAGTTTATGACAATCAATCGCGAAAGAACAGTCTATGCTGCTTCCAAAATCATGTAATGCCATTTTCAAGACGGTAAAAAACAGCTGTTCGATCGAAGCGGTGAGTTGTCATAACTTCCACAGTGAAATAAACGCTATCCACGGTTGTTTCCTTTAATGATGTGAACCAAGTTATTGTTGAACGGACATGAGTATCTTGTGAGTGTAGTGTATTAGTGTGATTTGTTGAAGGATGTTGGGTGTGTAGAAATAATGCTAAAGTTAAATGAAATGAATATAAAAACAACGACACCAAATGAAAAGGAAGGGAACAATAACGACCTGTTTCATTGCTCCGCCTTGTATTGCTCCTAAGCCACGAGTGCGCTGTCGGAAGTTCGCGGTTCCACGCGGGAGCTGGGTGCTTCAGAGCTGGTCTTGCAGCATTGGTTAAGGTCTTCGATTCTTCTGATGACGATTTCCGGGCTACCCGACTTTTTACGGACGAGGATGGTGCCATTTCTTGTCCAACAGTACTTGAATCCGGCGTTGCTGGACTGCACCCTAGCCTCACGAAATAACTGGCGGTTTGATTTCGTCAATCTTTCATTGAAGAACAATTTCCTCTCGGGGGCATCTACCTCGAGTGTCCGTGTGGTTAAATTCCGCCTGGTCCTAGCCGCTTTGAGGAATTCGTTCCGCTTGGATCGACGAACAAACTTGACAACTAACGGGCGAGGCAGGTTGGCGTCGCCTGACGACGCGACTTTTTTCGGGCCAGTCCTGACGATGTGATCTAAGTCGTCCTCCGTCAAAGATACACCTATTTTCGATGCGACGGTCAGCACTAAGTGAACTTTGCTCTCGTTTGGGGATTCGTTCAGGCCCACGATCTCGATTTCATTGCTCAGTTGGCCCTGAGCTTGGGTGCTAATTTGTTCCTCGAGAAATATTACTTTTTGCCGTAAAACCTCGTTTTCAATTTCTCGATCTTCAAGGTCCCTGGTCCGTTTTTCAAGCGCGGTGAGACGGTTCATGTGCTCGTCTAGGCGTGCATTGCACTGCGTGAATGACGAGGTGAGATTCTGCAAATGCTCGTTCATTTTGCTCATGTCTTGTCGCATTAATTTAATTTCCGTAATTTAATTAATTTAATATTAGAGATATTGCCGATTCAATGATTCCACTAACTCAACGATATTCATGGTCCCTCTAATGCAGGGGTGCGAGGAGAGGGGAGTGTTGTTAAGTAAGTTAATAAATGAAATTCCAAATTTAGAACATCAGTAGGAGAGGTGCTTGTTGTCTGATAAGCTGTACATGAAATTTAAAGTTTCAAATATCAATACAGTGTATCGCATACTACAGCTTGAGAAACCCATGTCATCATTTCTAGTGTCACTTTGTGTCCACACGAGAAGGTAAAAGAGAGATAATTTACAAAAAAAAAATGTGCTCGTTTTATTGTCGTAATATATTATATTAACGATACCAAATCATATGTTAAAATATGTGCACTGATTAAAAAATACCTGTATATGTTAATCTCTGATTTGGAGTAAGTGACTTTTTAGACGTCTGTAAAAGTTATTTCTCGGTGTAAAGCGCGTGTGGTATACAACGCTGAAATCGACTGTGCACGCACTAAACGCAATTGTCAAATTTGACACCAGCAAAATAGTCAAAATAGCACCAATTGTAATGTAATGCAATGCTATGCTAGCCACTGTTTTGTATTGAAAAACAGGTATAATGCAGTTTATTTCATTGATGCTTAGTTGTTTCCAAAATTAATCTACTATATGTAGATGAATCTGGCCTATTATTCATTAAAATGTATTTAACATAATAAATACCACGCTTTTACTGCCTTATCAAATGTCAAGAACACGACGACCACTTTGTAACAGGCATTATTTATTTATTTCCCGCATTAATTAAGCTAAAACTAACTCAACTTATATTCCTTAGTCGGTAATAGTTAGTCGTTTAGTGTTTTTTTCGTGTATTGCTGGTATTTTGTGTATATTCCGCGATGCGTAAGGCAATGACAGTGGAACTCGTATCTGAGGACCTGAAGGCGTGTCGCGCTTGTTTGGCGACTCATACTAGGCTCTACAGCATCTCCGATGGTTTGGAAGACAAATTCGTGGAGCTGATGGGAGTTGACGTGAGTATTTAAAATTTTAGAATCATTATTTGATCCATTACTGGTTTTTTTTTTGTTGCGGTTCTGTAGTGATTTCTTCAAATTTTAGTGAGTTAGAGTCTGTAAGAGTATAATGTAGAAAACATGGACTTGTCAGAAGCGCTTGGAGCTAACCCCATGTGCTTCTGTTTAGTCTGCCAGAGTCAATACTCTTTTACTGAACAATTCGTCACACCCATGCCAAAGTCGCAAATCTGCACTTCAATTTAAAATAAGAATAGCAGATTCGCTGTTTTACCAAATGGCGTTTCCGTCATTGTATTTTGAAGTCAAATTACAGATTTGCGAATTTAGCATGGGTGTGACGAATTGTCTTCTTGTGTGATATCCTGAACTTATTTCATGGTGATTGTCTAAAACTCGACATTGGCGAAATACACATTGTGTTAAAACTAGGAGTGAAAGCCAGTAATTAATAATGGAAAATAAATCACAGGACATTGTCACACAAATTGACCTAGTCCCAAACTAAGCTCTAGGCTTGTACTATGGGTACTAGACAATGATAAACTTACTTATATATAGAAATATATACTTAAATACATAGAAAACATCCAAGACTCAGGAACAAATACTCGTGTGCTCATCACACAAATATCTGCCCTTACCGGGATTTGAACCCAGGACCCCTAGCTTCGAAGGCAGGGTCACTACCAACTAGGCTAGCGTGTCGTCTAAAATATATCTGATTTGTTCAATTTCCAATTTTGGTGTTTCATTGGATTTTGGTTGGTACCAAGCTTTTTCTGTGGTTATATTTATCTCTAATAACCATGATACTGTACATAAAAACCGATATTATATATTGGAGAAAGTTTTTGCTGCATAGTGGTGGTTGAACACCTCAAATAATTGATGTAAAGCTTGGTATAACATATTTTTTTTAAACCAGAAAATCTGTCAGTTGCTGATTCAATTCAATTCAATATTTATTAACAAAATATACAATTTCACTTGTCAAATTATGTTTCAATTTCACTTATAGCTATCATTTAAATGCTATGCGTAGTTACAGTTTCTAACATGTATACATGTTTGTGAGGCAAGGCTGAGCCAGCGAACCAGACACATTTGGATGATAAAAACTAATTAGTACTATATAAAATAAATAAATAAATATTATCAGGGGACAATCTCACACAAATTGACCAAGTCCCAAACTAAGCTCTAGGCTTGTACTATGGGTACTAGACAATGATAAACATACTTATATGATAAACATACTCATACTCGGCCGTTTTGGGCCGAGGCCGAGACCGAGATCTCGAACGGACCTTATATTTCGATTTTTACCAGCTCTACAGATTCCCAATTCTACAGATTCTCAGCTCTACAGATTCCCAATTCTACAGATTACCAGCTCTACAGATTCCCAATTCTACAGATTCTCAGCTCTACAGATTCCCTATTCTACAGATTCCCAATTCTACAGATTCCCAATTCTACAGATTCCCAATTCTATAGATTCCCAATTCTACAGATTCCCAATTCTACAGATTCCCAATTCTACAAATTCCCAATCCTATAGATTACTGTACTGGATTGTTTTGGGCCTCCGGGCCTGATATAAAAACTAACCTAACCTAACCTACCTACTTTATTTATGTACGTTCCGGTAATGTACCGGGTTATGAGTATGTAGAGTTGGGAATATGTAGAATTGGGAATCTGTAGAGATGGGAATCTGTAGAATTGGGAATCTGTAGAGATGGGAATCTGTAGAGTTGGGAATCTGTAGATATGGGAATCTGTAGAATTGGGAATCTATAGAACTGGGAATCTGTAGAATTGGGAATCTGTAAAATTGAGAATCTGTAGAATTGGGAATCTGTAGAATTGAGAATCTGTAGAATTGGGAATCTGTAAAATTGAGAATCTGTAGAATTGAGAATCTGTAGAATTAGGAATCTGTAAAATTGAGAATCTGTAGAATTGGGAATCTGTAGAATTGGGAATCTGTAGAATTGGGAATCTGTAGAATTGGGAATCTGTAGAATTGGGAATCTGTAGAATTGGGAATCTGTATAATTGAGAATCTGTAGAATTGGGAATCTGTAAAATTGAGAATCTGTAGAATTGGGAATCTGTAGAGATGGGAATCTGTAGAATTGGGAATCTATAGAATTGGGAATCTGTAGAATTGGGAATCTGTAAAATTGAGAATCTGTAGAATTGGGAATCTGTAGAATTGAGAATCTGTAGAATTGAGAATCTGTAGAATTGGGAATCTGTAGAGCTGAGAATCTGTAGAATTGGGAATCTGTAATAGAAATCTGTAGAATTGGGGACAAACCAATTATTTGATACTTAATGTTTTAATAAATAGTCGTAATATATTTATAGTTTTCTGATGATGACGGTCTGCCGCAACACCTCTGCATGTACTGTCGCATGCAGCTGCTCAGGTTTGCCAACATGCGGATACGGTGTAACACATCTCGAGAGCTGCTCAAGCAACTGCTGCAGAAGCAGCCTTATGTAAGTATCTTTCCACAGGCAGGCAGCCAGGGACTGCATACCGGAAAATAACCTAAGGCCTCTCATACAAAAAAAATACATAATATGTTCATTAGAAAATATACCTATTGCAAAGGAAATAAAATAGGTCTTCCTTTGTTTTTATGAGGGACAATCAAACTAGAAAATTGACTTTATTGCATTTGTAATAGGTTCATATTCCATTGGCAAATTTCGTTGTGTGGTGAGTCTTAGGAGGTTAAAGATAGCATTTTAAAACGGTATGACGTCATACCGTTTCGTTTCAGTTAGCGTTTTAAAACGGTATGACGGCATACCGTTTCGTTTCAGTGCGTTTTAAAACGGTATGACGTCATACCGTTTCGTTTCAGTTAGCGTTTTAAAACGGTATGACGTCATACCATACCGTTTAGTTTCATTTAGCTTTCGGTAGCGCAAATAAAAGAATCGGTGGCGGTATATAATGGTACCTACCGTTATTTTTGTCGATACCTGAACCGTTTCCGTAAAGGTATAATTTGGGTTTTATGAAGGTGAAAACTTGAACATTCCACGGTTTTAATTGTGTCAATTAATAACACAATTATAGTACTTTTTTACATTGAAACTTTTTATTTTCTTGTACTATGAAACGAGTGGGTACCTAAGTACTTAAGTACATCGAATTTAAAAGTTTCGAACGGAATTTTGGTACCGTTTTAATAAAGGATTAAGTATACCTAAATCTGGGTACGAATCTGGACTGGGATTCTACACGGTAATAACGATATCGTCTTTGACGTGCTTCCGTATTGTCAACGTTATTCAGTTTATTAATTGCTTTCATGGGTACAATAGTGTTTAAGGTACAATTTTGTTCTGCCATGAAACCCTGTCGGGCACTACAATATTATTATGCTTAACTAATACTAGGCTTAGCTATTTAATAGGAACTATCTTATTATTACTAACTAAGTACATGTTGCATGTTACATATGGCACCAATATATTGCATTTATTCTATTTTACATTCAAAAAAACTCTTGTAGGGAATAAAAACAATTATATATTAAATATTTCGTAAGTTTTTTAGTAAATATATCATTGATAATAATGGCGGTCGAGTTTAAAACGATGCTAAAACACGCCAAACACGATATCGCTTTTACGCAGTAGAATAGGCCCTGAGCGGCTCAGCCTGAGGCATGCTCGACCCGCGCGGCGAGCTAATCGTGGGCCAAATTGTTGCACATAAACATGCGCGGGTGGGGCAGCGTGTTCGCCGCGAGCTGACAATGTGCGTCGTTCAAATGGCGTCGGACACGATGACAGCCGCGGACGCGTTAATCATAATTCACCGAATTATTAACAAAAAGAAGAAATCGCCTCGCTATAGGAACGGCTCGGCAACTTTGAAACATCCACAATCGGCAGAGAGGCATGAGACGCTAAGAGGGTCAGCGGGTTCATAGACCTGAGGGTAAGCCACCTCGAATTTAGTATAGTAAAAAGGCGCCCTGGGCAAACTTACAACAAACAGGAATGGTTCCTTGTGGAAAGTGAAACAACTGTAGTGTTCTCCTTGGTATATATTAAACTTCATTCACATTAATTACATTATGGAAGTCCATCATTATGCACAGTAGCTCTAGGGTTTAAATACCCATAATCACAGTAACACTAGGTTAACTAGAGATACAATAAAGTCACTTATCTAGGGTGCAGTATGTATGATGTCAGGTGTGTGAAAGGTGAAGTTGAATGGCAAGCGAAGACCCAAACGCTAGGCGGTAGGCATAGAGGTGCACTACTGCACCATGTTTCCCTAGGCCGCAACACGTGGCAGGCAGGCCACGCCCGCAAGGTCGAGTCTGAAGCGCCCTTCACAGTCAAATCCGGTAAGTTGAACTACATAAAAAAAAAAAAAAAACGGGTGTTACAACTTTATCAAACTTTATCATTTTTTTAGTGGTGGTAGGACCCTGTGCAGGGTCCGTCCGGATCGCTACCACCATCTTATCCATTAACCACCCGCCAAGCAACAGTGTTCGCATTGTTGTGTTCCGGTGTGGGAATAAGACAACCGGTGAAATTACTAGCATAGAGGCATTCCATCTTAGGGTTGGCAACGCATTTGAGGTCTTAGGATTATATTCTTGAGAATTCAAATGTCTATGGGTCTCAGCATCATTCCACTTAGCATCTGGTGGCCTGAGTGCTCGTGTGCCTTCTCCTTAATATATATTTAAAAAAAAAATGTACACGTAAAATGAAGCAAGCTCTGTATCGCTCAGTAACTTCTTCTAAAGACTCGGGGCATTATAAACTAACCTATGTATGTTAAAAATTCCTGATGTTTTTACTTTATTAAAGTTAATTTCATTTTTTTTATTTATCAGCCCATATTCATGTTAGTTATAAACTCCACATGAAGATTGAATAATCATGCTGTATAGCATACTAAATAAACAATACTTATCATAGACCCATTAGTTTTTTTCTATATTTTATTAAAAATGACGTCTAACAGACTCCACCTCAGTAGAATGTTTCTAAAAAAGTCACCTCAGTTGCAGAGGGTTTTATTTTAATGAGAACAAAGATAATAAATTTATAACAGAGGAAGAAGTAATGCACAATTTTTTAATGCGGTCAAGAGAAGACTTAACATTGTTTTAAGTGCCCTAGCAGGACTTTATTATCAGATTTTGTTTTATTTTAGCTTTCTACGGATGACATCTCTACCATAGACAGAAACTTCTACAAACTAGCTCTTAACCTGGTACCACTCGGTGTCTACACCTTTAATTCAGACGAAAAGAGAACAATCAAATCTGTAGACATTAACGCAAAGCCTGATAGATTTGACGATGAAGAAATAACTGACATAAAGACTGAACTGGATCCACTTGATAGTTACGTATCTGAAAACGAAGCAATAGGATCCGTTGAACCGGAAGAAGCTAAAGAAAAACCAGAAGGCCTGTTTGTTGAGATAGACGGTTTGAACGGCCAGATCAAAATCAGAGACAATGCCGATGTCGAAAAGGAAAAGATGAGGGAAGAATTCAAAAAACGTCAAGCGGATAAAGTTGAGAAGAAGAAGAAAGAGAAGAACGCAAAGATTACTAATTTGATTCGTTTTGTCGCTGGGAAGAAGAGAAATGAGAAACCGTTGACCAAGTGGCAGATGCAGTTACGTAGAGCTGATAACAATTACTTGCCTAATTTTGATCATGCCGAATTTGAAAGTAAACACGATTGTAAGTTAAAGATCTTGACATTTGAGGAACAGCTGGCCGAAATAGAGGAGAGGAAGCAAAGCAGTAACTATTTAAATTTGGATTATAAGTGTCAGCTGTGCGGGAGGGGCTTTGAGTTCGAGCAGCCTTATAGGAATCATATGGCAAAACATGACCCGGTAAGTGTTATTTTTAAAGATTTTGTGTGTCGCTTTAAATTGTTGAGTTTTCTTAGAAGTAAATCCTGACACCTGCCATTCCAGTACAAATTAAATAAATAAATAGCAGGGGACATTCTCACACAAATGGACGTAGTCCCAAACTAAGCTCTAGGCTTGTACTATGGGTACTAGACAACGATAAAAATCATGTCGACTTTAGACGAGCCCCTAACAAGCTTTCTCTCAAGGGAATGCTCCGGAAGCATTTTCTTGAACAAGACATTTAGCTTAAAACTCAAATCATCACTTAAATCTCACCACGTTTCAGTCTCCGCTTTTGTTTTTACAGGTATATTAATTCTTTATATTTATGTATTATATAAGTAATATATTAGTATGAGTATTATATGTACGAGTATATGACGTATATGTATTGTAATATTTAAGTATTAGCAATAGATAGGATAAGTTTTAAGGTTTATCTGTCTTTTTTTTCTGTGCACCCACTGAATAATGTAAATTTCTCATTGGTTATTGGTCGACTGGTAAAGAAAGCCATTAGGCATTAGGCATTAGGTCCGCGGTTTGTACTTGTTTTTGTGCAATAAAGATTAAATTAAAAAAATATATATATTCGCGCTAATCACACAAATATCTGACCTGACCGGGATTTGAAGCCAGGACCGCTGGCTTCGGAGGCAGGGTCGCTCCCAACTAGGCCTACGTGTCGTCATTATTATAACCTCAAACCCAAGAATAGGTTATACATTGTACTGCGATGACCGCTGTTCTTATCGGCCGGGCACTATACTAGTTATTTACTGATAAATAAATAAAATATTATTTGTGAAACATGTCGAAAATGGGTGTACTTTAAAAGTTGATTTTACCCCGTATGGTTGCCGGGTTAGAATAGCGCCACTCCACGTCTTCTCGTGGATGTCATAAGAGGCGACCAACGGAATAAGGGCTTGTAGTACTGTTAGGCGATGGGCTTGCATCCTGTCACTAATACACTAGTAAACTTCTTAGCCTACTTCTGCAAAATTTGGTTACAGAATTATCTACAAGTCTTTTTGTAGTTGTTGGTATTTCTGTAGCTCTGCCTACCCCACTCTGGGAATTAAGGTCTACCTGTAATTGGTTACTCAGCCGAATGTCATGAAGTGCGAGTCGTATGTTGTATTGCAGAGCGTCGGTAAGTTCGTGTGCGAGGTGTGCCACATCTACTACCGCACGCAGTACCTGCGGCACCGGCACCTCGACTACCACAAGATGAAGTTCACCTGCAACATATGCTCCTTCGTCACTAGAGCCAAGTCAGTATCATCTAATTAAATGAGAACCCCCGTGCCATGGGCCCCACGTACTATGAGCGTCAAACTTAAAAATGTACAATCCGAGGAAGCATTTTAACATCATCTGAGAAACCTTTTGTTGGATAATCTATCTTGTCTTACAGAATTATAATCAAGTCTTTGGAGTTTTTGCTATTTTTGTAGCCATCCAATCTTATCGTACAGAATTGTAATCAAGTCTTTAGAGTTGTTGGCATTTCTTTAGCCATCTAATCTTATCTTACAGATTTATAACCATGTCTTTTTAGAGTTGTTGGTATTTCTGTAGCTCTTATTACCCCACTCTGGGAATGAAGGCGTGATGCTATGTGTGTACATTATATTAAAACCGAACATTAAAAGC
This sequence comes from Acleris holmiana, assembly GCA_949316455.1. Taxonomy (NCBI): domain Eukaryota; kingdom Metazoa; phylum Arthropoda; class Insecta; order Lepidoptera; family Tortricidae; genus Acleris; species Acleris holmiana. The sequence continues at coordinate 322,033 of OX438790.1, read as the reverse complement.
AGCAAACATGATTTTTGACTCGCAGACATTTGGCGCGGAACCACTATCTCATGCACACCGGGAAAGTGTTCAAGTGCAAGCAGTGTGACGCCACTTTCACGTGAGTACATCACAAGTAGACGACTCTTTACTGGTAACTGGTATTATTGGGAACTCCTTATAATATCGAAACTAATTTCATCGAATGTGTCGTTTCACCGAATTTCATTTAATTGTAAGCTACTTTCTGCTGAAACCTTATCATTTTTAGGTTATCTTAAGCATAGGTCATGTAGGTTAGGTCAGGTTAGACCTGTGACCGCCAAACAATTAGACAATTATTATTTTTAGTGGTGGTAGGACCCTGTGCAGGGTCCGTCCGGATCGCTACCACCATCTTAGTCCTCAGGGTCCAACGCATTTGAGGTCTTAGGATTATAGTCTTGAGAATTCAAAAGTCTATGGATCTCAAGTTCCACTTACCATCAGGTGGCCTGAGTGCTCGTGTGCCTTCTCCTTAACATAAAAAAAAAAAAAAAAAAATATATAACTTCTGCACGTGGACATGCCTGTCGATGAAATGAAAATTCGGCGAAGTTTCAATTTTTCAATTTTCAATTTTTATTCAATTAACAATTTACATTGTGTTTGAAACAAATTAAATTACTTAAGTAGACACGTAACAATTTCTGCCAATTAGATGTTTAAAAAATATTTATATGTCGGTACATTTTTTTCGTTGAAAATAATAAATTTTCTCTATAGGAATTATCACAATATTTCAGACAATAAAATAAGATTAAAAATAAAATGAAAATTAAAAACAATAAAAGATTAAAAATAAGACTAAGAACATTCAGGTGTCAAATAAATAATAAATAAAAATTACATTACAAATAACATTACTTAGTACATTCAGCGATAAAATCCTCAACAGAGTAGAAACACTTTTCCAACAAAAAAGCACGAAGTTTATTCTTAAAGATGTTGCTATTTGTCATAGACTTTAACTCGATTGGGAGTTTATTAAAGAGAAAAGGTCCCTGATATCCAGCGGAGTGCTAGTAAACCATTTGATAAGCGTTTTCTAATTTTTCGCCCAAGTTTTAAATTATTTCTTCCATAAGAACCTTCTCCTGGCATTAAAATAATAAAAACAACAACCTGTTTTTTGTTTGGCGTATATTTTCGAGTTTTGTTTATTTGATCGACACAGGAAATGCTCTAGGATTTAATATCCGTTTATTTCATCTCAATAGACCTCATAGGAGGCGAGATATTTCACTTTATTCCGATAGGGTTGACAGAAACCAATGTTTGTTTTATAAATGTTATTTCTTTTTGTAGGTGAATTTGCATCTAGTTTCAACCCTATTCGTCCTTTTTCAACCTTATCCAGGGACACACTATACCGGGTGTTGCCTGTAACAGGTGCAATAAATTGAGGGATTGTTTCCACACTTCAAACGTAACAACATTTATTCTACAACTTTTGAAAATAACTTATTGTTAACTAAATATTATTAAATTTAGATTTTCCAAGCAAGCAATGTATTGCGAAAACTACGAAGTTGCTTGCTAGGCTGACATTACATATCAACTAGACTATTGGATGGAGTACATTGAAAATACTATTTAGTTTGTTCGAAAAAACCCAAATCATAAATTACATATTTTTTTAAAGTTGTAGAACAAATGTTGTTACGTTTATAGAGTAGAAGCGATCCCTCAATTTATTGCTCCTATTACAGGCAACACCCGGTATATCCGCCGGTATATATCATGAATCATTTTCGCGTGTGGTTGCCGGGTTAGAATAGTGCCACTCCATGTCTTCCCGTGGATGTCGTAAGAGGCGACTAAGGGAATAAAGGCTTGTATTGTTAGGCGATGGGCTTGCAACCTGTCACTAATACACTAGTAAACTTCTTAGCCTGATTGTGCAAAATGTAGCTACAGAATTATCAACAAGTTTTTAGAGTTGTTGGTATTCTGTAGCTCTGTCTACCCCACTTTGGGAAGGAAGGCGTGACTTTATGTATGTTTTATGACATATATCAACAAATATTAATGAATATAATATATCATGATATATAATCGGCAAACCCTGTATAGACGACGACACTTTGGCTTAGTTGGTAGTGACCCTGCCTCCGAGGCCAGTGGTCCTGGTTCAAATCCCGGTAATGCCAGATATTTTTGCGATGAGCGCGAACATTTCTTCCTGAATCTTGCATGTTTTCCATGTATTGAAGTATGTATTTCTCTAGATAAGTATGTTTATCGTTGTCTAGTACCCATAGTAACAACAAGCCTAGAGCTTAGTTTGGGAGTAGGAGGTTTTGTGAGGTTGTCCCCTGTAGGATATAGGTGATGTTGTTCCAGCAAGAGCACGTCGTACCTGGGGCACGTGCGGCTCAACCACCCGTCGCGCTCGGCCGTGTGCGCGCAGTGCGGGGACTCTTTCGTGGGCGCGCTCGGCCTGCGTCACCACAAGGCTAAGGCGCACAAGGAGGTACCACACGCCCAGGGCCGGCTGCTCGGCTCTCTGCCTTCTCGCCGACAAATCTTTGACAAATCCTCGGTGTAACTGCAATACCGCGTAACTAACCAATTCAATAAGTTGCAAAGTGTAATTCAAATTCAAATTCATTTATTTGCTTAAAAATATGGTACAATTAGGTGGTGTTTGTTTATTATTCCTGTACGACGACATATCTTGCTAGATACTAGCATGCAAATTTAGTTTTAAAAAACAACGTTAATTGCATATTATTGAATTAAACAATAATAATATAGCACGGTCTACAATATATTACAGTTATTATATTATATTACATTACAGTTCATATGTTACAGGAGAAATGTTATGTATTAAATAGATCATTTGTGGAATAAAACATGTGAAATTTAAGCCAAAGATGCAACTTTGATTTAAACTGTTTTAATGGAAGGGCCTTCAATTCTTCAGGAATAGCATTGTAAATCTTAACAGACATGCGGTAGCAGTTTTTCATAAAAAGAGCACTGTTGGGAACTGTGTCTAGCACTAGTATGTTTGATGTCTAGTGTTTCTTGGATATTTGTCCTTAGCCCGTTTAAATATTTCAGGGTGTTTCTTTACAAAAACAGCTGCCTCAAAAATATACATACATGGTAAGGTTAATATTCCAAGATCTTTAAACAGCGGTTTGCATGATTCCTGTGGAGATATCCCACACATTGTCCTTAAACACTTTTTTTGCGCTATAAATGCTCTGTTTATATTAGTAGAATTGCCCCACTTACCTTACCGACTTACCTGTTAAGGTGTATTTTGCAACTTATTCAATTTGGTGTTGTTTGCGAAACGCATCGTTTCGCAACCTATTCATCTGCTAACCCGCTTTTTTTTCTGTAACTAAAAATATTGCAGGATTTTAATAAAACTAACCTAACCTAACATATAGGGTTCTGCACGATGGTCCTGAACTAAATCCAGAATTATTTACAGTTTCGGAAATAAACGCGGGTTGTCAAATGATATGTTTGTGAAATGAACCATTTGTGAAACGTTGTTATGAAATGCTAGGATCCCCGTCTGCTCTTCTCACAAATGTAAATTGCATGGTGTAGTTGAGCAATTGTTTAATTTTATTCTTTGTAATTCTTGCGCATTGCGGGCATGCGAGCTCACCATTGACAATATTGTGAGAAATTGCCGCAGGTGGACGGGCTTGCAGTTCGAGCTCAGAGCGCCGTTGTTTTTCAAAATCGCGGACTTTAATTTGCACCAGAGTCCGCCACCCGGGTCGTTTGGCAGCCTGCTTCTCCCAGCGAGACGGCTCAATGCCGCTTCTTTTTATATTTTTGATAACGACCAATATTCCAAACTAGCTTTTGCCGAAGTCGTTTATCGCTGCTCCTTCGGGGTCTGTACAATTTTCCGGGATAGTAACGATCCTATGCCCCTTCCCGGGAAGAGAAATATCTCGATACCGAATTTCATCTCGGGTCAGCGGTTTAAGCCTGAAGAGGTAACAGACAGACACTTTCGCATTTATAATTTGGATCAGAAATCCAAATGATGCTGAAGGATGCTGAATGCAGGGCTCGGAACCCGGTTAAATTTACAGACCGTTATTATGTATTTGATGCAAAACATTTTCGTTACGGTTTCGTTCATATAAACCGGTTTTAACCGGTTTTGTGCTTAAAAAACCGGTAGATACAGACGCACGTCACGCCTGATAAACAAGCGCCACTTAGTGTTTTGATTCAGTACAAAACGTTTAGTTGCTCGACTTGCCGGTCGTGGATTAAACCGGTTAATGAAGGTTAACACTAAGTTCTCAAAACGTTCGCGTTCCCTAGAAAAGTTCGAAGCTAAACCGAAATTAAGCGGTACTAACCGGTATTTTTTAAACCGGTTCCGAGCCCTGGCTGAATCTATTATTTAATACTGGCATTGTAATCATTTACATGTTTTAAATAATGAGTTAGCAACGGTGTTGTTTATACTATTGTTTGCGCTGTCACTTTTGATTCCTATAAAATATAACATTGTACACATCATTAACATCACTCTATCAAGCAGCAATGTTCGCATTGTTGTGTTCCGGTTTGGGGATAAGACAGCCGATAAAATAACTAGCATAGAGGCATTCCATCTTAGTCCTCAGGGTTGGCAACGCATTTGCAGTCTTAGGACTGCAGTCTTGTGAATTCGAATGTCTATGGGTCACGGTTTCAACTTACCATCAGGTGGCCTGTGTGCTCCTGTGCCATAAAAAAAAACTATAAGAATATTCCAAATTATCTTTTTAATGTTTTTAATTTGTGAAATCTTCTGGAAGGAAAGGAAAGAAAGAAAGAAAAAGCATTTATTCAGTGACACAAACAGCACCTAAGTGCAAACAGTAAGTACAAATGATTGCAAGAATAAATTACAACGGTGACTAAAACGGGCTGACACAAAATTATTCTGATAATTGTGAGAATACAATAAAATCAGACGTAAAAATATATGCACAAAAAAAAACACAATTTGACACTGACGTTATTTTGGTATTTACTTCTTCAATATATAACAAACCTCTTTTTGTGCTGATAGTACGAGAAAATAGAAAATTCAAATATAGAATGCCTGTAAACATACAATACTACTACACATGCAATTCCATGCTCTCGTTAATTTATCTATAGTAACATAGGTCTTATTCATTTCTAGTTGCCTAAGCCCAAGTTCAAGTGCGGCTCGTGCGGCGTGCAGTTTGCCAGCTCGGAGGTTTTGGACAAACATACAAACGGACAAGACAAGTGTGACGCCAGTAAGAGGTAAGTAAGCTAATTAAGTACTTTTTTTAAATAAATAATCTATACTAATATTATAATATTGTATTTTTAAGCTCATGATTTTAAGCTTACGTTAATCATCCGTTTTATGTACCAATGTTGCTGAAATAAAATTGATTTGATTTGCCCGAGTGGTTGCCGGTTAGAATAGTGGCACTTCCATGTCTTCCCGTGGATGTCGTAAGAGACGACCAAGGGAATAAGGGCTTGTAGTACTGTTAGGCGATGGGCTTGCAACCTGTCACTAATACACTGGTAAACATCTTCAAAATGACTTCAACTTCTGCAAAATGTGGTTACAGAATTATCTACAAGTGTTTTTAGAGTGGTTGGTATTTCTGTAGCTCTGCCTGCCCCACTCTGGGAATGAAGGCGTGATGTTATGTATGTATATGTAATATATTAGATGAAATGTTTTAAAAACTTATTGTTAGGTCGTGTGTCGAGTGCGGGGAAGTGTTCTCTAGCGACGAGCTGCTGAAGGCGCACGCCGACGAGAAGCACTTACCGACGCACTACTGGTGCGAGGAGGTGAGGTGATAATCTAACTCGCACTAGGGGTAATGCAATTGTGTTTATTTATTTACAAGATAACACAGATACATACATAGAGTGTTACATAACACAAGAAATACTAAGATAAAAATACAGCATGCAAAGTACTTAAGTAAGATAAGATAAGATAAGAAAAGATACATTTATTTAACAAAAGTACATACAAACCCATGCAAACAAAAAATTATAGTTAAAAACAAACAAAACTAAATGTGGGTACATACATAATGATAATAAGGGCAAGCCGCGACGCTGAGAAACATTGATTAAAACTAACTTAAAACTAAATAAACAAGTGACACACAAACATCAGCGACATAAAGTAGGCAAGTATTCACAAAAATAATAATATCTTATATATAAAATTCTCGTGTCACAATGTTCGTTCCCATACTTCTCCGAAACGGCTCAACCGATTCTTAAGAAATTTTGTGTGCATGTCGAGTAGGTCTGAGAATCGGCCAACATCTATTTTTCATACCCCTAAGTGACATGAAAAATAAAAAATGCAGCGGGCGAAGCCGCTGGCGGGTCGCAAATGAAAGAACTACTTATTAAGTTAGTGGGATCATTGACATGGCAATTTCTCAAATATTTTTAAGCTAGAGTAAAAACAACACAACATGTGTTATTGATTAACAATAGCGAAGCTAAAATTAAAATTTGTGCACCTATTAAAGAATTACCCTGTATAACATTAAATAAAATGCCCCGTGTGGTTGCCGGGTTAGAATAGTGCCACTCTATGTCTTCCCGTGGATGACGTAAGAGGCGACTAAGGGAATAAGGGCTTGTAGTACTGTTAGGCGATGGGCTTGCAACCTGTCACTAATACACTAGTAAACTTCTTGGCCTGATTGTGCAAAATGTGGTTACAGAATTATCACCAAGTCTTTTTAGAGTTGTTGGTATTTCTGTAGCTCTGTCTACTCCACTCTGGGAATGAAGACGTGGTGTTAATAAAATGTTATAACGTTATTTTTCCTGCTAATACGTAATCGCACGTTTTCTGTGCAGTGCGACCAAACGTTCTTGAGTCAAGCATCGTACGACACGCATCATCAGAGGATTCATCTCAAGATCAAGTGGCCGGCGTACGGGCGCACGCGAGAGATGAATAAGGAGTATTATAAAAAGGTAATGTTTAGAGAGTTGCACAAATTGTCCTAGTGCCAAACTTATATGTCGTTATCTCTAATATATAAAATTCTCGTGTCACGGTGTACGTTATTGAACTCCTCTGAAACGGCTCGACCGATTCTTATGAAATTTGGTGTGCATATCGGGTAGGTCTGAGAATCGGCCAGCATCTATTTTTCATACCCCAAAGGACATTAAAAAAATGCAGCAGGCGAAGCCGCTGGCGGGTCGCTAGTTCTATATAAAAAACTGTTAGTAGGTAATAAACCTCTAGCACAATGCAAGTGAAAAAACATGAAAAATAAATAAAAAAAATAGCGATTTAGTAAACCGCTGTGAATGAATCAGCAACTTTTTTATCGCAAAGTATCACTTCAAATAATTACTTGATAATTTTTCAATACGCCATTTGGGTCGTTCTACTTTTTTACCGACGGTACATCGTCATTTTGGAAAACTATATCAGACAAAAAATATGTCGCTAAAACGGCACTACACCAGAAATGGGTCAATTGCAAAAATATTGTTCATAGTTAAGGCCCTAGTTGGTGTTAATTTTCAATTGAAACAAAATATTTTTCCTTTGTGTAACGAAGATTAAACATACAATTGTATGAATAATTTTCGTTACACGAAGGAAAAATATTTTGTTTCAATTAAACTTAATTACTTGATAATTTTTCAATATGCCATTTGGGTCGTTCTACTTTATTAACGACAGTACATCGTCATTTTGGGAAACTATATCAGACGAAAAATATGTCGGCGAAACGGCACTAAACTAGAAATGGGTCAATTGCAAAAATATTGTTCATAGTTAAGGCCCTAGTTGTATGTTTAATTGAAACAAAATATTTTTCCTTTATGTAATGAAGATTAAACATACAATTGTATGACTAATTTTCGTTACACGAAGTAAAAATGTTTTGTTTCAATTAAACTTTGACATCAATTAGGTCCTTAACTGTGTACAATATTTTTGCAATTCACCCAAATAACATTGACAGTATACGTGACTCCACACAAAAATTCTATTTTCGAGTTCTGAAGGTGAAAGGTACACTTTATGGGCGGTTTTAAAAAAAGTGTACATCGTTAAGAAAAACAAATTAAGAAACTTTAACTTTTTGAAAATTAGCCATACATACGTTAATTTGTCCTTGACGATGTACGTTCACTTCACCGAATTTTCATTTAATCTACAGGCATTTCCACGTGCAGAAGTTATAATTGTTTGGTGGTCACAGGACCAACCTGACCTAACCTACGTGACCTATCTCTAAGATAACCCAAAAACAACAGAAAGAGTTACGATTAAATGAAATTTGGTGAAAAGACAGTTTCAATGAAATGAGTTTCGACATTTCAATTGAACCCCAGTCAAAATGTCATTGATAAAATTTATTAATTTCTGCTTTACTGGTATTGCCTTTTGCGGACATTGGACACTGTACCTGGGTCATACACACTCTTAAAAACAAAAGTTGTCTCTCCAGTGGTCAATAGTTAAAAGCTTGTGTGCATATAAGTTTTGTTTTTATAGGATAGGTCTAAAGCAGTCCTGACGGCGTTTTTGCGGGAATGGGCTTAGCCAGAAAATTAGGCTTTAAAAACGTTAACTTCCGGCGTGTCCACAGGAGAGACGCTTACCTAAATCTGGATGCTGTTTCGCAATAATGTGTCAACCCACAAGTATTTAGCAAAAAAAACGTCAACCTACAATGATCGCACCGAGGGTTGACACTTTATTGCTAAATACTTGTAGGTTGACACATTATTGCGAAACAGCGTCCATCTGTGTATGAACCATCTCTCACATTATTTGACTGTAAATTTGTCATTGTATTCGTCGGTCACTTATATTAACTAGTTTTTTGTTTTAGATCAAAGAGAGAATTCGATTAAAAGCACAAGTGGTCTGCGAGATCTGTGGCGCCAAGCTCGCGGTGAGTGTAAACATGACACGAACACAACAACAGCTTTCGAGTATTATAAACAGAGGGCGGAATTTCTCATGGCAAAAAATTATATGTCATAGGGATAGAACGAAGTATTTTATCGACTATCGACACGTAGTTCTGGTTCACTTAGCACAAGATCTTTTACCAAATAGAATTATACCTCCTATCGATACATTATACTTAGCAAAATAATTTACCAATATTAACATGCCCTCTAGCAGCGGTCTTTTAGATTAATATAGTTTTTGGTAATTTTAGGTGTAGTTTTCATTATTATTGTATAGTTCTATGTCTTAGCTTTATTGTCATTTGTTATTTACCGTTAATAAAGACATGTGTTTAAGACAAAAGTAACATAATATTTACAAATTAAATCCCAAAACTTCACGTATTGTTGGAAACAATAACTATATGCGAATCAATAATGACATTTACATTTTAATATAAAAGCAAAACTAAAATTGCAAAGAGATTAGTGATTACACATTATCGATAACTGGAAAAGTCGATAAAGCAAAATGTTTTATCCCTAAGTATGAAATTTCAATTTTTGCCTTGAGATATTCCGCCCTCTGATTATAAATAAATAAAAGAGCGAGTGAACGTTGCCATTAGGAGCTTTAATTCATTTAGATTCGTAGAATAAAGGATATTGAACTTTTTTCATAGAAAATACGGTCACAATTTATAAAAAAACCGGGCTAGAGCATGTCGGACCATGCTCAGTGTAGGGTTCCGAAGCCGTTAAGTACTACAAACATAAAATCAACAATAACTAAATTTTCTATTTAAAGTCAATTGGTGCCGTCTTAGATGATTTTAGCAGGTATAAACACTTTAATCGCCTGTATCTCAAGAACCAATGATGTCTACTTAGTCGTGATAGTTTTCCTTTAAAATTGGTTATATTATATGCTCTTTTATTTAGGTTTTTAGTATTTATCGTTTTGGCTGTAGGGGGGGGGGGGGGGGAGTTTTTTTTTTACCACTTTGTTGGCGTGGCTAATACAGCCACATGCCGAATTACAGCTTTCTAGTATTAAGAGTCACTCTCTGCGCTAGGCTGCGGACGGACGTACGGACATGGCGAAACTAAAGCTTGTCCCAGAAAAAAGTGTCGCTTTTACTAACCAAGGTTTTTTGTCAGACTTCAATCAAATCAGTTTGAAAACTATTTTCCTAGTTAGCATATTGTCTATTATTTGAATTAAGATAAAAAAACAGATGTTAGTACTTGTATTTTCAAAGATGTCGTCAGTTAAAGAAAACTTTCGTGAAAAAATTCTGTACAAATATGTTCAGTATCGCGGTATATCTGTGAAAAACATTGCATCGGAGCTTAAAACCTCAGTAAGAACCGATCAAATAGTTTTAAAACGGTTCAGAGAGGGTGGTAGCATACAACGAAAGCCTGGAAGTGGCCGTAAACCTGGGTTTGTAAATAAAAATATAGAAAGGAACATTGTGGCAGCGTTACAGAAGAAACCTACTCTTTCTGTACGGGACTTGGCCAAAAAATACAAAAAAATCTAAATCTACGGTGCAAAGGGTGAAAAAGCATAATTCTATAAAGTCATTTAAACAAGTTAAAGTACCCAACAGAAGTGCGAAACAACAAACGGAGGCTAAATCCCGGACCAGGAAGCTCTATTCGGAAATGACTAAGAAAAAATATTGTATTGTTATGGACGACGAGACCTACTGTAAACTTGACTTCAAGTCACTTCCAGGTCACCACTATTATTCAGCCACTGATAGAAAAACTGTTGATGAAGAGTATAAGGTCATAAAAATGGACAAATTTGCAAAGAAAGTTCTCGTGTGGCAGGCGATTTGTTCATGTGGCAAACGCAGTACACCGTATTTTGCCAAAGGAACCATTAATGGTGATTATACCTGAATGAATGCCTTAAAAACGATTGTTGCCATTCATTAGGAAGCACAGTAAACCTGTCCTCTTTTGGCCTGATTTGGCCACGTGTCACTACACGAAGCGGGCAATAGAGTGGTACAAAGCAAATAGTATCGATTTTGTTGAAAAACACCAAAATCCTCCCAATTGCCCTGAGTTACGGCCCATTGAGAAATATTGGGCTCGCATGAAGCCAAAGCTTTTAAAACACAAAAGTAATGCCACGTCAGTGGAAAACTTCAAACGGAAATGGAATGAAGCTTCCAAATTAATCACCGATGATGATGTACAAAAATTAATGGCACGGGTTAAAGCAAAATTAAGGAGTTTCTGGATGAACAAAACTTAAACCGATGTTTATAGGAATAAAATGTATTTTAAGAATATTCAAATACAACTATGTTGTAAAATTAAATTAATTTTATTATTTGGGGTGGGGTTTTTTAACAAGTTAATATGCGACACTTTTTTCTGGGACAAGCTTTATAAGGGTTCATAGTTTGACTACGGAACCCTAAAAAGTGATGGATTCTGATTGGGGACGGATACGGTGCTAAGCAAACGAGGCATTAAGTACGGATACGGGACTAGGCGTACGAAGGGTTAAATACTGGCATCGTTGAGATTCCTCTGATGCTGCGGCAGATTATGTTTGTGTCATGAAGACTTTGTCTACATACATACATACATACATAAATACCATCACGCCTTCATTCCCAGAGCGGGGTAGGCAGATCTACAGAAATACAACAACCCTAAAAAGACTTGTTTACAATTCTGTAACCACATTTTGCACAATCAGGCTAAGATGTTTACCAGTGTATTAGTGACAGGTTGCAAGCCCATCGCCTAACAGTACTACAAGCCCTTATTCCCTTAGTCGCCTCTTACGACAGCCACGGGAAGACATGCAGTGGCACTATTCTAACCCGGTACCCACACGGGGTAATACGTACTATTGTAATTTAGTTTAATCCTCAATTTTTTGTGTTTATTAATCTTAACTACATACTTTTTGATTTTCCTGTCAACATTGTAGCATCAAAGTGTAATAACGTAGTTTAGCGTTCACTTGAGACATAATAATTTACTCGTCGCTTTCATTTTATTGACTTATAAACGAATAAACCCCTCCTTGTTCATACCCTATTTCACTTCGATAGTTAAGGCTGATCGAATGACACCTTATATCTAAAAATCCGTCTAGGCTGCAGACCGGTTCTCTGCCTTTTCACCGACAAATATTTGTCTACTTAAACTCAACTAAAATAAAGTTTACGTATCCATGCAACTAATCAAACTATATTTGTCTCAGTCCAACGCGGCGCTAGACCGGCACCAGCAGAGCCAGTGCAAGCGAGAGAAGAACACCAAGTCGTACAAGTGTCCCTACTGCGAGAAGTCGTGTGCGACCCGGCAGGGGCTCCAGGTCAGTGATCAGAAGAACTGCTCTGTCATCGACATTAGCAAATCACGGGACAATCTCACACACGTCGAACTAGGCCTAGAGTAAATTTTATGCAACTTACACCCGCCATAAATGGGTAAGGACCAAATAGTTGGACCATAGTTAAGCGTAGTTAACCATACAAACAACTAAAGTGAAAAAAGTTCCGTTGTGTCACGAGAATTATCCCTACAAATGTATGGCTAATTTTCGTGTCGCAACGGAAAATTCTCATAGAAAACATTACTGAAAAGCCCTTTAAGGTCTTTTGTGCAATTACCCTCTTACACACTCAGCTGTTCGAATGTGCAGGTTTCCTCACGATGGTTTTCCTTCACCGTAAGAGCATCGGGTAATGTACTTAAGTTAGAAAAACTCATTTTTACATGGTGACCGCGGGGGTTAGAACTCTGTACCTTAACGATAACGAGTCGATCCGTCACATAATTAACAAAAAACTCATTTAAAATAATAAGTAAAATACATACATACATAACATCACGCCTTCATTCCCAGAGTGGGGTAGGCAGAGCAACAGAATACCAACAACTCTAAAAAGACTTGTTTATAATTCTGTAACCACATTTTGCACAATCAGGCCAAGAAGTTTACTAGTGTATTAGTGGCAGGTTGCAAGCCCATCGCCTAACAGTACTACAAGCCCTTATTCCCTTAGTCGCCTCTTACGACATCCACGGGAAGACATGGAGTGGCGCTATTCTAACCTGGCAACCACACGGGTATGTTATGGTCATTAAAATTGCTTAAAAATGCTAAGTTTCTTGTCAATCTGACAACTAGAAGTAGGTTAAAATATACTGCCAATATTTGATTACATTGTTTGTTATAAGTAAAGATAACCACAGATCAAAAATGTCCAAAGATCAAAAATAATTATACATCATTAGTTATTTATAAAACTGGTACATAATGAAGCTTCTTTGGTTGCCGGGTTAGAATAGTGCCACTCCATGTCTCCCCGTGGATGTCGTAAGAGGCGACTAAGGGAATAAAGGCTTGTAGTACTGTTAGGCGATGGGCTTGCAACGTGTCTCTAATACTCAATAATATTAATTAATTTAATTAAGTTAAATTGACGATACGTTGGCCTAGTTGGTAGTGGCTCTGCCTACGAAGCCAGCGGTCCTGGGTTCAAATCCCGGTAAGGGCAGATATTTGTGAGATGAGCGCGACTATTTGTTCCCGAGTCTTGGTTGTTTTCTATGTATTTCTCTATCTAAGTATGTTTATCGTTGTCTAGTACCCATAGTAACAACAAGCCTAGAGCTTAGTTTAGGACTAGGCCAATTTGTGTGTCATTGTCCCGAGATATTTATTTATTAATATTGTGTTGCAGTTGCATATAACCCTGCACACGGGCGAGAAGCCGTACAAGTGCGGCGAGTGCCCGCTCGAGTTCCGCCAGTCGGGCGCGCTTAAGCGACACCACAAGGGGGTGCGTTATAACGTTATAATGATATCGTTATTTTTTGTAACATTTACTCACTATAATTTTGTGACGTAATTTATTTTGTAATAGTGTAAACCTTTTTTAACACACTACATAATTCCGAATTGATCAAAATTCTGAGTTTTTTTATAGAAGATGTTATTTCTTGATATCGCTTAAATTAAACCTGACCTTGCCTACGTATAGCAACTAAATTATGCATTTTATTAAAAATAGCTCTAACGTAACACAGCTTTTGTATAAATGAATTTTCGGAAATTTTAAGGTGTGTTGTATTAAGGCCATATTTGATTATATTAATAACGAGATGGGTTGAAATATAAAGTAGTTGTAACAGTAATTTTAACGATAATGTTATTTTTATGGAACATTGTCCAAGATAAATGCAGTTAGCAATCTGGACTAGATAAAAAAAATACGTTTTTATCTTGTTTTAACTATATCGTATTTTATTTTTTTGTAAACTGATGTGCAATAAAGAAATACCTAACGATATCAATTAGAACGTAGTAATGTGTTGTTTCTTACCTTGCTCAAAAAGTGACTACAATATTAATTTCTACCATTTTTAAGCTTTTATCCCATTTTTTTTTATGTTATGGAGAAGGCACACGAGCACTCAGGCCACCTGATTGAATTGAATTTTTTGAATAAGTAGGTGTGTATGTGCAGGTGCACCTGGGCATCGACACGCGCGTGTCGTGCGCGTTCTGCTCGAAGCCGTTCTCGACGGCGTCGGCGCGCGCGCTGCACGTGCGCTCCGTGCACCTGCGCCTGCCGCCGCGCGCGCGCAGCCGGCCCGCGACAGGCACCTGACATGTCACACCAACGACTATTACAATAAAACATTTATAACTAATAACGTTGTCTCATTTTTACCCCGTTGAAAATATTTACGGTTAAAAATACCGTTATTTGTGTGATAACGTTGTAATAAGTAACGATACCACGACTCATGGTATTATTTATCGCTTATTTTGTTTTAAGTTAAAGATAAGCCAAACGATGGGTGTATCATTTCATCGAAACACCTTTCATCGAATGTATCATTTCATCGAACGCTATTTTCTGCTGAAACCATATTGTTTTTACCTTAAACATCAAACCTAACCTAACCTACGTAATTAATGTTTAAAATACCCTCAGATTCCACTTACTATCAGGTGGCCTGAGGGCTCGTGTGTCTTCTCCTTATCATAAAAAAATATATGCTGGTTCTTAGTTAGGTTTCATGACGTACGAACTTACAGGCCTCCAAAATATAAATGCTAGTAAGCGTCAGCAATTTATGTTTTTGGAAGAACGGTCGGCAGCTATCAGTTTGCTTGATGTTCACTAATATTCGTACAAGCTTTTTTTGTAGGATGAATAGTGACGGTGCATCCGTGCTGTTTCCCCATAGGACGATTCCATAGCTGAACCAGGAGTGCGCGTACGCATAATAGGTGGCCAGAGCCGTATCAAAGTTGGTGGTTTTCTTTATTTCGCGGAGAGAAAAGGTATATTTAGATATTTTATTACAGATTTTTTGTATATGGGGTTTCCAATTTATGTGAGTATCAATGTTTATTCCTAAAAGGTTAAAATTATTTACAGTTTCTATTGTTATATTATTGAACGTGAAGTTTATTTCTAAAGGTTTTCTTTGATGCGGGTGAAATGAAATTATCTTAGTTTTATTGAAGTTTATTTCTAAGTTATGATCTTTAAGCCAGTGCGTTACTTTATTTAAAATTGATCGGAGATTTTCATGTATATTACTATTACTTTGGCACGCGGTGAGTATAGAGATGTCGTCTGCAAGTAATACACAGGTCTCATTTATGATTTTAGGAAGGTCGTTAATATACACAAGAAACAACAAACATCCGATTACACTTCCTTGTGGAATTGAAGCCTTCGTTGCTATAACATCTCTCTACTTAAAGTTGATTAAATAGTTTTATCTCGATATTTTATGTGATTTATTATTATGTATGTAAATTTTTTTGTTACTTGTTGATTTTATGCATTACATACGTTTAAATACGCTAATTTTGTTTTATTTTATAAAATACCAAAATTATCCGAAATTATTCAAATATCCGAATATTCGGATAATGAATATTGAAGTATTCAATTATCCGAATATTAAAAAACTGGGCAGATATTGCAAACCCTATTCATGACAATCGGTTTAAAAAAATTGATATCCTCTCTGAGAAGAGGTCGCCTTATATCGGGAGTTTTTATATATCTAGGTATTTAATAGTTTTCTTTTTATGACTTCACTAAACATAAATAAAAAACATAGTATAAAAGACTTATTTAATTGGCATTTTCTAAATTTATAATAAATTATTTCACACGATTCAATATAAAATACATTTCACTAAAATACTTAATAATGATTTTTTATAAATATTACATTAAACACACTTACTCTATCAGAACCCTAATTGGTACACTTAGTACTTAGAATATTTAATTAATCTAATTGGCAGTGGCAATAATTTATTGACAATAAAATGCGGCTAGATATTAGACCACTTAACATAATTATTTAATATCTATTGCACAAAATCATACAATTTTACTATGATAGTTTTTTTTTTATGTTAAGGAGAAGGCACTCGAGCACTCAGGCCATCGGATGGTAAGTGGAATCTGAGACCCATAGACATTTGAATTCTCAAGACTATAATCCCAAGACCTCAAATGCGCTGCCAACCCTGAGGACTAAGATGGAATGCCTCTATGCTAGTAATTTCACCGGTTGTGTTACCCCCACACCGGAACACAACAATGCGAACACTGTTGCTTGGCGGGTGGTTAATGGATAAGATGGTGGTAGCGATCCGGACGGACCCTGCATAGGGTCCTACCACTACCATACACACAAACATACTTAGATAGAGAAATACATACATACAATCTGTGAACTCTATGCGAAATGCCAGTTAAGTATCACAAGATATTTTTTTCGTTACCAACTGTTTCTATTATTTCTTCTAAACGTTTCAAAGATATACCTAATATTAATGTGAAAGTAACTCTATCCGTTTGTTAAGCTTTCACCGCTAAATCGATTTCCCGGGGAAAGACATAGGATACATTTTATATAATTTTTTGCATAATCCTATTTTTGGACATTCCGCAGATTTTTTGAATGGTCTCCTTGTTTAAATCTCCAGGTGTGGTGCAGAACTATAGGGTTGTCAAGCACCGGCGTCTACGGGTAGGGCGATAGGAACAGTCTCGACTTTTGGGTAAATTTTGCGGCGTTTGAGGAATTAAAGATTTCCTTTTACAGGGCTCATTCTGACGACTCAAAGGTTGATTTAAGAAGCCTTAAAAAAGACGTTATTTTAGAGGTTCGGGTTATAAATCACCCCAATGTTATTTGTTTAGCTATAAGGTCATGTCTGATGTCATTTTCGTGTAAAACAAACATGGTGAATACATGTATTTATTAAACTACATATTTTCGTACAAAAAAAAAAATACTTGGAAAAAGCGCAATTGGGTCGTTCTACTTTGTTTACCGACAATACATCGTCATTTTTCTATATTTTGCGTTTTTCAACTATTGATAATTATGGTTTTAATTTATGATTTTAAAATACGTTGTGTGAATTTTTATTTGGACTAATTAATGATTATTTCGGCGGCGATAATGTTTTTTTCTTTATGGCGGTTTTTTAGAATATACTGTGACAGAGTGGCCGTTTTCAGAGGAGAATTTTGTATTACCACTCTGTCACGCGATTCTATGAAAAAGAAACTTATAAAAAAAAAACACTGGATAGAGAAAGTGAAAATTATTTAGTACTAATAGATGAATAAATGTTTGGACGTATATTCAAACACTCAAACATTAATAATCAATACTCTAACTGATAACGTATGGTAAAATGAGGACAGGCAATTGTCGGTAAAAAAGAAGAATGACCCGATTATCATTTTCACTTATTTAACCATTAATTGTGCAACAAACCTTGGGATTATAAATAAGGGAGGTCATCCAAAAAAATTAAGGGGTTCAATTCCTGCTAAAGGTTTTTTTTTAATAATTAAATGCCGTAAATAGCATGTTGTCGTGTACGCAACTAGAAGAACTGGTGGTAGACGGGCTTGCGGCGGCGCGGCGGCGGCTTGACCTTCATGTGCACGTACTTGACGTGTGTGGCGAGCGAGCCCGACTGCGTGAACCGCTTGCTACAGATTTGGCACACGAACGGCCGCTCGCCAGAGTGAACCTGGGGAAATCCAAACAATTAAATTAGTTTATAAAAAAAGATGTCATTTTTTTTTTCTTTTCGTGTGCTTATCCCTTCACACCCTACCTGATACGATTGTGAGGGATTTTCTGATTGAATACGAACTTGAAAACAAAAAAAACGGCTTTTCTTTTTCGTTATTGAACTCTTTGGGTGAGAAATTGAAAATATACTAATTTTCAGTATCTTTGAGTTACTTTTAAACCCAAATAAAATTTTGATGAACGTAAAATAAATGGTCGGAATAGGAATATGAAGCGCTAATGTTTTAACTTTAACCTTCACTTCATTTTCACCTTCGTTTCAGGCCACGGCCGAATAAAAAAAAACCAAATGCAGAGGCCGCAAAAAAATGAAAGACACGAAAGACAGGAAGATTTCGCGTTTTTTACTTTTTAAAACCCAATTTTGGACTAGGATAACTATTTCCAAACAGCCAAACACTCGTACAATCAAAGTGTTTTCACGTTTATTGTCCTTTTTAAACATTTAAAATGCATTCTTATGTATGGCAACTTCAATCCCTCTATTGAAAAAAGAAAAAAAAAACTGTTTTGATTGGTTGATAACATCACCACGTGGTTTGGTTCGTTTCTATTTATTTGTGGACCTAAACAGATGGGAGTTTGGTCGGAGGGACTGACCAGCTTGTGCGTGTAGATGGAGGACTGGTGCAGGAAGGTCTTGGGGCACTGCGAGCACTGCCAGCGCCGCACGCCCGTGTGCGTCACGAGGTGCCGCTGCAACACGAGAAATCAATCTTAACATAAAAAAAGATAAGATTGTTTATTCAGTAAGTGCGGCCTCACTGGCACTTTTACACGTCGAAATTCTACCAGCGCTGTCCCAAGAGGAGACCACTGCTGAGAAGAAGCGCCACAAGAAACTCAACAGTCAGTCATTTTATAAAAATATTGCAATGATAGAACTTAACCTAAATAGCATTATATAAATCAATCATTAAAATTTATAAATATATATTCATGCTTAGTTAAGCAGGAAAACGTGTCGAAACTTCTAATAAATACAAGAGCAAATAAATAAATACATACATACATACTATCACGCCTTCATTCCCAGAGTGGGACGGCAGAGCTACAGAAATATCAACAACTACAAAAAGACTTGTTGATAATTCTGTAACCACGTTTTGCACAACCAGGCTAAGTGCAAGTGGATCAGAGAAGGTGCAAGTAGATTCGAGAGGATTCAAAATTATTTGTGACGATTCACGTATATCCAAGAGCATGCAAGTGGACAGGATGTTAGTGGATTCGGGAGAATGCAAATGGACCTGCAAGCGAATCTAAGAGATTCGAGAAAATGTAAGTATTTTCTGTGATGCCAAGGAAAAATTGATATAAGTCAAAAAAAAGTACGAGTTTTTTACACCTATTGGTTTATTACATTAATATGTGTCACGGCAATGAGTCAATATTTTTGACTCCTCTGCTTTTTCCTTGACACCACTGTTATAACCCCCCACTTTCTCCGTGGGGTAGATGCTGACCTGCAGGCCGGCGGGCGTCATGTAGCTCTTGGCGCACTCGGTGCACTTGTAGGGGCGCTCGCCAGTGTGCGTGCGCTGGTGGTAGCGCAGCCACGTCGTGTCCTGGGGGGGGGGGGGGGGGGATGTTCAGTCGACCGCCGAACAACAATGCACGGTACACTAAGCCTATGTTGATAATTCTATCTGCTGGTGAAAGAACTTTTGAAATCGGTCCAGTAGTTTTTGAGTTTATTCGTAGCAAACATGCAATTCTTTCCTCTTTATAATATTATTGTGTAGAATAGTTATTGTTAAAAAATTTGTATCCGATGTCCTTCTGAGAAGTTCAAGCTATGTCAAGGGCATAAATGCAGGGTATTTTTTTTATCAGTGCACAAATTTTAAGATATGATTTTGTATCGTTAATATAATATATTACGACAATAAAAGGAGTTAAAAAATAATAATTGCAAGTTACCTCTCTTTTACCTTCTCGTGTGGATACTAAGTCACACTAGAAATGATGCCATGGGTTGTCAAGCTGTAGGTATGCGATACACTGTATTGATATTCTAAATTTGAAATTTCATTTATTAACTTACTTAACAAC
Source organism: Acleris holmiana (assembly GCA_949316455.1). NCBI lineage: Eukaryota > Metazoa > Arthropoda > Insecta > Lepidoptera > Tortricidae > Acleris > Acleris holmiana. Next base: position 301,876 of record OX438790.1, on the reverse strand, counting down.
ACTCCCCTCTCCTCGCACCCCTGCATTAGAGGGGCCATGAATATCGTCAAGTTAGTGGAATCATTGAATCGGCAATATCTCTAATATTTTTTAAGCTAGAGTAAAAATAACACAACATGTGTTATTGATTAACAATAGTGAAGCAAATATTAAAATTTGTGCACCTATTAAAAAAATACCATGTATATATACGTTCCCAAGACGTCAAAAATATAAATCCACCTTTATGCCACTGACAAATCAACGCGATGGCTGTATAGATATTAATGCCCTTGACTGTCTGCCCGAAATCGGTTCAGCAGTTAGCCGTGAAAGCATAACAAATAGACAGACATTCATTTTGACGACACGCTGGCCGAGTTGGCAGTGACCCTGCCTTCGAAGCTAGGGGTCCTGGGTTCAAATCCCGGTAAGGGCAGATATTTGTGTGATGAGCACGAATATTTGTTCCTGAGTCTTGGATGTTTTCTATTTATTTAAGTATATATTTCTCTATTTAAGTATGTTTATCGTTGTCTAGTATGTACCCATAGTACAAGCCTAGAGCTTAGTTTGGGACTAGGTCAATTTGTGTGAGATTGTCCTGTGATATTATTATTCACATTTATTATAATAGCTTTTGCGTGCGACTCCGCGTAGAAGTCATTAATCGCTAATCCCTCGGAACTGTTTAATTTGCCGGGATATGCAACGTATTTTTTTTTGTATTTATTATTAGTTTCATTGTGACTAAAATGTTGTTCTGTTTGTATCCTTCTCAGCACCAACCTTATATTGTATCTGTTAGGCTCATAGGGTGACAGGCAGAAAAAGCCTTAAGGCTTTAAGTTCGCTATGTGTACCTACTTTGTGTATTGTGCAATAATGTGCAAATAAATAAAAATGTGTTATTTCCTGACTATAATCTATCTCGGTGCCAGATTAGGGAAATCGTTTGGCGTGGTCGAGTGAGTAAGAAACATCCACCAGTACCCTTACTCGCTCGCGGGTGGAATGCTCTATACCTCGCAGTACTGTAATAGTTAGAGGGGCAGAGCATTCGAGTACGGTCATTGAATACTCATGGAAAGGGTCCTGATAGTTATTTTACCACCGAATAGCATGAAGAAGATTTTATCTATTTTTTTTGCTTACCGGATACCCCTTCCCACAAATCTCGCAAATCTCGGCGTTTCGGTTGTTGACGCGGGCCTTGCCGTACAGCTGGTACTTGTAGAACGCCGGCTTCTTCGGCTTGATCTTGAGATGCACGCGCTCGAAGTGCACCACGAGGGAGGACTTTTCCGAGAACGCGGTGTTGCACTGGAACAACAATTACTACATCAATGTCATCTTTGGATATTTTTCTTATGACATGGAAAAGGCAATCGAGCGCATAGAGCGCCTGATGCTGAATAAGATGCTAACCCTAAGAACTAAGATGGAATGCCTTTATACTAATAATTTCACCGGTTGTCCTATCCTTACACCAGAACGCAACAATGAGAACTAAACACTGTGGTTTCGCGATAGGTCCCACCCAGCACCAAATTCAACTACCACTTGAAACTAATTATGTTATAAGTTATTAATCTTGGCCACTGTCTGTCTCCTTTTTCTTAGGTAGACAATACCACTAAGGATTAAATGTGGAATTGTACTCATCTTTTTGTAATAAAGGTTAAATACATAAATAAACACATTCATAGAGCCAGGTGAAAAATAAAATACAACTTCTTACATCGTCGCAGTTTTAGGCTTCGCCTCAATGTGAATTTAGTGCATACTGGGCTCTTAATAGTAGTGTTTACCTGGTCGCACTTGAAATGCTCTTTCACGTGGAACTCCGCGGCGTGTTTCAACAGAGTCTCCTCATCGGGAAAACGCTCGCCGCACGTCGGGCAGGGCCTTTGAATGATTAACAATATTCAATCAAATAAGACCTGAATAATATCTAAATATAATACCATTATTAATAATAATAGTTTGTAGGAGCGGTTTTCAACATCAGTTAAATTGTATTTTATGTAAAAGATATGGATTTTACGTATACGTAGACATTCGCATTCACAAGACTGCAATCCTAATGCAAGAATAAAATTTTAATACTAATATTATAACTGTGAAAGTAACTCTGTCTGTTAGGCTTTCACGGATAAACCACCGAACCGATTTAGATAAGATTTGCTATGGAGATAGTTTGAGTCCCGGGGAAGGACAAAGGGTACTTTTTATCCCGAAAAACTGGACATTTCCTGAGGGAATCGGAATTGACGACTTCTACGCTGACAGAGTCGTGGGCCGCTACCTGAGCGTCGGGTCGCAGATGTTGTTTTCTTTATGCTTTGTCTTAGCGTCCAAATTCTCGAATTGCACCGAACACACGCGGCACTTCAGCTCCGGGGTTGTTAGCTGACAACAAATAAATTATTCAATCGATGTAACGCCTGATACATGGTCACACCTACTTCCAGAGCTGATATCTCACAACTCAACCGATTTTGATGATACTTAGCTAAGAACCATCCCGATTAAACTAGCTTTCTTTTCAAAAGTATCGCGTCAAAATCGGCCCATCGATTCAGGAGCTACGATGCTATAGCAAATACACGTTAAGAGGCCGTACACGAAATTTTGGTGGTTTTGCTTCTTTTTGAGATTTTACAGTTAAAATACTGCTATTCTATAAGTTTGAATGCACATCATGAAATATCATTTCAGTTCTAATCGAATAAATGACTTACAAATAAATAAGGTACTTTTTCAGATTTGTCAAGTATTATAATGTGAGATTTAGGTTATTTTAAAACATTATATGTTGCTATTTATTTTTTATTTATTTGATGTATTTTTAAAGTAATGGATTGATTTTGAACTGAACTTTATTACTGTTGTTTTAATTTTATGAACGATAGTTTTAAATAGTCGTATTTAAAAACAATGTTTTGCCTATTTTCTGTAAAACGTTACCAAGTTAATCATTTTTTTACACAAAAAAATATATGAAGGTGGTAAAAAGTAATTCATACGTTTTTTGACAAATTTTACAACAATAAATTGTAATTTTTTCATACCTTTTAGACGTCAAAACGATTCGTGAATATGCGATATTCTAAACCTCTTACAGCTAAATTCACAAAACAGTCGCCGGTTTCAGGTCGATGAATCAGTATCAAATAATAAAAACAAAAAAGTAGCTCATACATTCGTTAAAAGTTGAAATTATCTTTCGTGTTGCGCACTAAAATTTGTAGAAGTAAAGTATTTAAACTGTAAAATCACGTCTGTAAAATCAGGTAAATCGGCGAAATCGGCAAAATTTCGTGTACGGCCTCTTAAATAAATATCAGCGGACAATCTCACACAAACTAACCTAGTCCCACAATAAGCTCTAGGCTTCAACTAGATAACGATAAACATGCTTAAATAGAATACATACTTAAATATACAGAAAACAAGACTGTGTCCTATCGTGGGAAGGAAGGCTTCCTGAGCTTGGTGAAATTACTAGCATAGAGGCACTCCATCTTGGTCCTCAGGGTTGGCAACGCATTTGAGGTCTTGGGATTAGTCTTGAGAATTCAAATGTCTATGGGTCTCAGATTCCACTTACCATCAGGTGGCCTGAGTGCTCGTGTGCCTTCTCCTTAACATAAAAAAAAAAAACCTTCACTTCAGACCTTTTTCTTAGCAGACAGCTAGACAAGAGAAGAGGCGAGGTTGTTACCCGTTTGTGCGCGATGGCCTTGTGCTGCTGGAGGCCACGCTTGCCCGTGAAGGTCTCGCCGCAGACGTCGCAGGTGCCGGCCGACGCGTTCTCGCGCGGGTGCTGCACGCGCGTGTGCGTGTTGAACGTCGTCTGCTTACTGCGGAGATGACAACACATTCAGGCTGTTCCGATGGTGGCAGGACTGTAAATGAGCATTTCTAAAAAAGTTTGTACATTTCATTCACGACTTCGATTTGCAAAAAAAATTGCAGGTTGCTAGAGTGAATGAAGCCGAGCCTAAATAACATAGTCTCCTAAAATGTCCTCATACATTTGTATGAAACTTTCCTTTTTGTTACTAACTTACATTGGTTCATGGTAACAAAAAAGGAAAGTTTCATACAAATTTATGAGGAAATTTTGGGAGACTATGTTATTTAGGCTCAGCTTCATTCACTCCACCAACCTGCAATTTTTTTTGCAAATTGAAGTCGTGAATGAAATGTACAAACTTTTTTAGAAATGCTCAAATGACTTGTCTGGACTGTATTTCTGTTTATTGCAAGGGATGGAGGTCCGTGGAATTAAATTAAAATGCCGGAGTCTTCTTTCGCGTGTATGCGAAAGATAACACAGATTTCTATATCTAGATATAGTTAACAAATATTGTGTTGGTGTTGCCAAAAAGGACCTTGTTTGGCAACACCTTGTGTGGACACGCCGACCTAGCAGGCTTGACTTCGCGTTCAGCGTAAACCAACTCCCACTCCATAATATTCAAAAATGATTTATGCCTTTTAAAATAGATATAAGCAATTTAAAACAGTAAAATGGTTGTATTAACATAGTATCGTCTCACACTGACGACCTACTACGAATACCTATCATGAAAAAAAGTGTGAAATTTAATTATCTTTATATATTTTTTTTTATTTAAATCACAACAGAAACCGATTATATACTTGTTTCTATAAAATGTATTCATGAATTATACAACTCCTTCAATACTTTTGTATGTATGTACGACTACTCACTTGAAGGTAAGTCCGCAATATTTACAAACAAACGTCTTCCCCGAATGGAAGTCCGCGTGCATCGTCGCCATACTCCTAGAAAATAAACATTGAAATGATCAAATTGGAAAATGGACGGAGCAACTATTTGTTGTTATTCTCTAACGTAAGCCAAGAAACAACAGTGATAGTGTCTTGGAAAAATGGTCACTAATACACTGGAAACATCTTAGCCTGTTTGTGCAAAATGTGGTTACAGAATTGCCAACAACTCTTGTTGTAGTTGTTGGTACTTCTGTAGCTCTGCCTACCCCACTCTGGGAATGAAGGCGTGATAGTATGTATGTATGTAATTTTTATTTTTCACTTCTCATGCTCTTAAAATGCTACTTAAATCTCTGCGAATCGGGACTAAAGCTCCTTATTAATCTCTAGGGACTAAAGTATTTTTTTTTAATTTACTTTGGACACCCCTAAACAACCAATCACGGTGTTTGTGAATGGAGGATTATCGCCGTTTTCAGTGATTGTGTATGGACCATATTTTTGGGTGTCGAAATAACCTCAAAATGACAACTGTGCAAATATATGAAAAAAAAAGGATTTAATTTCGTGAAACACGATTAATTATTACGGATATGAATGTATTTAATCATATTAAGGCCGAACTCTTTTATTATGTGTGGACTAATTACTTTTAAAATGGTTTCCAAGTTTGAATCTGTTGGCTAAATATGCAAGCATTTAAAACATCACTTTACAAAAAAAACCGCGGAACTTTTTTTTCCTATTTGTATTTTGAATAGATGTTCATAACTTGTATTGAGCGTACGTTGTTAAAAAACAATATTGTTTAGAACCTCGTTTTTTTCCTCGCATTCAAAGTGAAAAGTAGAGTGTTTAACGCGAGACTAAACAACCATAATGACACTCGAACTACAGCCACCTCCAACAAACATCTCGTGTCATTATGGCTTGTTTTAGTCCCTTATTGAACAATCTACTATTATTAAGTACTTGTAATGTTTTAAAAAATGACCTGCTGGAGTTTCTTGGCGCTTCTCCACAATGATGGTCTTATCTGAAGCGCTAGTAAATTCACTTCACATTACCGACGTATAAAAGAGCCTATTTACTGAATAAACGTTTAGATTAGATTAGATGATAGATAGAGTAAGAAATAGCCAGATCCGAGAAAAATGTGGATTGATAGAAGATGTAGTGACTAAAATCGAAAAGGGTATGCTAAGATGGTTTGGGCATTTAGAAAGGATGGATGAAAGAAGAGTTACGAAAGAGATATGGCGAGCGAGAGTGAGTGGAGTTGTCAGTAGGGGACGTCCTAGACGGACGTACAGTGATCAGATTCGCGAGGTACTGAATAAGGGCCGAATCAAAAGCACCCGAAACCGACGTACGTGCATGAAGAGATTGATGAATGTGGAGGAAGCGAAGGTTGTATGTTTGGATCGGTGCACCTGGCGTTCCATAGTCTCTGCCTACCCCATTGGGAGACAGGCGTGAAGATATGTATGTATTAGATTAGATTTAGGTAGAGATGAGCGCCTGACCGGTGTCGGGTGACGAACTGGCAGATCTGGCAGATGAACTTGAGCGTGTGCGACTCGAAGTGCTTGCGCAGCCCGGCCGGGTGCCGGAACCGCGCGCCGCACAGCGCGCACTCGTGCCGCCCGTTGCTCTGCGACACGCACACACACACACACAACTAGACGTGAGGCCAACTAGCCAAAATGCGTACTGAGTCTTCCAAGTACGCGTCCACAAAAATACTAGCGCCAAAGACTACGAGTACGCGATTCAATGAGTCAAACGAACCATTTTAGTTTTAGTGGTGGTAGGACCCTGTGCAGGGTCCTTCCGGATCGCTACCACCATCTTATCCATTAACCACCCGCCAAGAAACATTCGCATTGTGTTCCGGTGTGGGGATAAGACAACCGGTGAAATTACTAGCATAGAGGCATTCCATCTTAGTCAGGGTTGGCAACGCATTTGAGGTCTTAGGATTGTAGTCTTGAGAATTCAAATGTAGTTTACATTCATCGACGTCATTCATTTGACGACACGGTGGCCTAGTTGGGAGTGACCCTGCCTCCGAAGCCAGCGGTCCTGGGTTCAAATCCCGGTAAGGGCAGATATTTGTGTGATGAGCGCGAATATTTGTTCCTGAGTCTTGGATGTTTTCTATGTATTCAAGTATGCATTTCTCTATTTAAGTATGTTTATCGTTGTCTAATACCCATAGTACAAGCCTAGAACTTAGTTTGGGACTAGGTCAATCTGTGTGACATTGTCCCCTGATATTTATTTATTTATTTATTTATCTGGCATAACTTTTTTTGGCATAATCATCATTTGGCATACAGTCTTTTTTTTCAGAAACCGTATCCTTTCAGGATTGTTATAAAATAAACCTAACCTAACCTAATGAGCTCTATGCAATGCTATTTTAAATAATCCTGAAAAGTATACGGTTTCTAAAAAAAAACGACTGCATGCCAAATGATGATTATGCCAAGTGATGATTATGCCAAAAAAAGTTATGCCAGATGAAGGGTTACGTTCAAATGTCTATGGGTCTCAAATTCCACTTACCATCAGGTGGCCTGAGGGCTAGTGTGCCTTCTCCTTAGCGCCGGTCGCTAAGTTGACGCGACGTGACCCGAGCCCTTCCGAAATAATCCGAACACGACTACGGAGTATACGAAGGGCCGGCGGTCACGGTCGGCGCGGCACCTCCAGCGAGTCGCGCGCCCGGTTGGACGTTGAAAGCCGCCGTACCCCTAAATAGTCGTACGCTAAAATGCGGCCGCGTGGGATCGCGTACGTACAAGTACATGATAAGGCCTATACCAAAAACCTATTCCAGTAAATACGTCTCGCCTCTACTCACGACTACGTAGCGGTAACTCATCACCAGGGTCGGAATAGGCAGTGCCTTTTTCGCGGGAGAACGTAACTAAGAGTAGTTACAACCACCAAAGATAATTATTTATTTTTATTGAACGCGGGATTCCGGGATTTTTTTAATAACACAATGACCATCATAATTACGATGATGTTGATAATAGTAGTAATAGGGAACATGCATGAGAATCAGAGTTGAGTTTCATTGATACGATTTCGGAGAAAAAGTAAAAAAAAGCACTAAGTTTTGACCCGTTTATTAAGATTTTGTATAGAATGAAAACTTGTGAAAATTTTTAAAACTTCTTTTAATGTTTAGATTGTTCTTTTCGGCATCGTCGTTTTATTGTCACATAACTCCTCACCTAAACAGAGCTTCAATGCTGAATATCTTTTATTTGATGTTATTAATTTCAAAAAACCCGAATACCTTTTCGCTAAAATAAAATTCTCCTCTTTCCACGAGAGATATGGAACGAGGTCATCTCGTTATCCTTTGGAGGGCCATCGCCACAGAAACGTGGCTTTCACCGGCAGTTTCCGCTACCTTGCAACCAAGTGCTGGAACAATGTTCCTCCGCCTTTTAGACAATTAACATCGAAGTTTTCTTTTATTAAACGACTCAAACACTTTTTGCTTCAAAAACAAATGCTCGGAATGCCTCATGGTTGCTCGGTTACGGATTTTCTTGTTTAGGGTGAGGGTTCGTTTGGTGTGTTCGAACAACGCTTTGTGCTTTTCAAACATGTCACAGTTGCTGGCTACTTACACGCCTATTCTCACTTCGCTTTCATTTCTTTGCTTAATTTTAAATCATACTATAATTTTATATTTCGTGTATAGGCACCTGATTTCAATGCTTCTTTTTTAGGATATGATTACTTATTACTTTTTTATGACTTATTCGTTTCTACACGACATAATGGCTTTGTCGTATCCCGGGGTTGTGGCAGAATACCAGTGTTTTGCTCACTAGAGTGAGGCTATACGCTGAGCCATGACCTTTTTGTACTGCTGCGACGCACACATGCGATTGAGTTTGTAACTAGTTTGTAAGTTTGATATTGTTATTTTCCTCTTAATATGACAATTGTAAGTGTGTGATTGAAGCATCAAATAAACGTTTTATCTATCTATCTTTTACGCGAACATAGTAATTTACGAAATAAATGCAAATTTCTTCATAAGGTTCTAAGGACGTCATTCCTGTCGTCAATTTTGTATGGAGAGTTTTTGCAGAGGGTCTGAACTATGACTTTTTAAAACTTCATATCTTATGAAACAATTACACGCCAATTATTTCGCGTATACAGTTATTCCTCTCTTTCAAATATATAAGCACGTTCCCTATTATGATATCGATGATTCAGATTGAAAGGCGTTTTAGTTATTGATGAACATGTAAAATTTTATACAATAAATGTTTTTGAAATGTGATATTGAGTTTTAGTATAAATTCCCACATTTATGTATTATTAAATAAATCCCGGAAATCCCGCATTATTTTTGGCGGTTGTAACCACTCTTAGTTACGTCCTCCGCGAAGTTTAGGCAAATATGCACTGCCTATTCCGACCCCTGCTCATCATTTCATCGAACGCTATTTTCTACTGAAACCATAATGTTTTCAGGTTATCTTAAACTACTATGGGTACTAGACAACGACAAACATACTTATATAGAGAAATATATACTGAAATATACAAAAAGTATTCAAGACTCAGGAATAAATACTCGTGCTCATCAGACAAATATCTGCCCTTACCGGGTTTTGAACCCAGGACCGCTGGCATCGAAGGCAGGGCACTACCAACTAGGCCAGTGTGTTGTCAAATGATACTTATATTTTAGAAGTAACTGATTTAAATAAACCGTTAAGAGGTTTTTTATCATACCAAAATACATACAAAGTGTTTTGTAAATTCATGTAGGGGGGAACGTGGAAAAAGAACTGGCACTAATTCGGTGTAAGGAATGTCACGAGGCGAAGGGCAGAGGTTTAGTTTGTTCAGGCTGCCCAGTTTGTGTGGACCCGCGTATCTCCCCCAACTCACCGGCTCATGGGTCTTCTTGAGGTGGTTCTCGTAGGTGGTCTCCGAGAGGAACCCCTTGAAGCATCGCTCGCATTTGTATGCCGACCGGATGTAGTTGCTCGTCTCCTTACGGGCGTTCAGCTCGCGGAGCTGCTCCTCCTCCGAGAGCTTCACGATCTCTGTTCGCAAGAAAAGTACGTCCCTGGTCATCAAACACTGCTAAGAATATAATAGGAATGGCGCCAAAAATATATAATAAGTTACCAAAATGTATTGTTGGGAAAGACGGTATTATCGAGTTCATAAGCGCTTTGAAATGTTTCGATCAATAAAGAGATCAATGAGTGTGAGTGTGTGTGTGTGTGTGTGTGTGTGTGTGTGTGTGTGTGTGTGTGTGTGTGTGTGTGTGTGTGTGTGTGTGTGTGTGTGCGTGCGAGTGCGAGTGCGTGTGCGAGTGTGCGAGTGTGCGAGTGTGCGAGTGTGCGAGTGTGCGAGTGTGCGAGTGTGCGAGTGTGCGAGTGTGCGAGTGTGCGAGTGTGAGTGTGAGTGTGTGAGTGTGAGTGTGAGTGAAAACAAACATAGGGAGGTACTTTAGGTATAGGGTGAAAGCGACAGTGTAATTTGAATACCATACAGCCGCCAGGTGTTGGATAATTGAAGGCCAATCAGATACTCTTTGAGGTTGATCTTGAAAGAAATAAAACACTTGTTACCTATATGATACGTATCTTCAAACTTCTTATAATCCTCCTCACTCGCAAAGAACTTCTTGAACCCCTTCTTCTTTCTCGGCTTCTCGGCTTTCTCCTCTTTCACTTTCTTTTTTTTCTTAACCTTCACTGCCTTTTTAACCTTCGTAGCTTTCCGTTTCTTAACTTTAACGCCTTCTACTAATTCTATATCATCTTCTTTTCTCCTTCTTTCTATTTCTAAGTTGTTCTTGATATTGCTGATTGGTTCATCGTCGTCAGGGTGGTACAGTTCGGTCGTCCTGGGCTCGTCATCGGTCAACTGTTCAACGTCTTCGACCGTCTGTTTAGGGTCGTCGTGGTCGACTTCAATGATTTCGGAGTTGTGGGAGATGTTGAGACAAAGACACAGTTGTTGGGCGACGCGGTCAATTGTTGCTAGGTAGTTTGTGGTGATCTGAAAATAAATGAATATCACGGGACAATCTCACACAAATTTACTAAGTCCCACACAAAGCCCCTTCTCACGTTTAAACCTTTACAACAAGGTCAACAAAATCTGTGACATTAAAACTAGTTCCCCTAATGATGCTATGTACAAGATTCAGGATTGGCTTCTCTCATTAAACTACAAAGAGACTGAAAATTTCTTGAGTTCATAATAATGTGAAATAATAACAAATAAACTCTCGAGTTCTACTCCCATCCTCACACAAGCACACACACACACACACACACACCATACATACACACATTCACTCACACCACACTCACACACACACTCACGCTCACATCCCATTTTACTTTGTTTATAGGTATGTTCAATTTAATATTCCTTTCTCTTTTTGGTTGTGTACACTTTTAAGTAATACTAATTCTTTAACGATCGCTATTTCTGTCTGGGTAATCATTGAATGTGTCATTCTACGAATCAGGCCGTGCCTTGTGTAGATGTCACAAGAAATTGTCAATTGTGATGCCAATATTACTGCTATTAAGTCTCATATTATAATTTTAGTTGTATATCTAATTACTGTTTCAATAAAGAATTTGAATTTGAAAGCTCTAGGCTTGTACCAGTACTATGGGTTCTAGACAACGATATAAATACTTAATATAAAATACTTAAATACATACAAAACATCTAAGACTCAGGAACAAATACTCGTGATCATCACACAAATATCTGCCCTTTTTTACCCTTTTATTATATAACCCGGGATCACTAGCTTTGAAGGCTAAAGGTGGGTACGAATTTCGCAGCTTCGGGTTGAGACACGCACGGCTCACCTATTTTGCTCAAGTTCGTACGCGCTCACGCGCTGTGCTCGAGCAGCGAGCGGCGACGAAAGTCGGTCTTTTGACCGTGCTCAAAGGCCTGTGTGCGTACCTCGCGTGGATCAACTTTTTTTTGTTGCTGTTCTGTCCCGTAACTCAAGAGACTCCTAAATATGCTTAAAAGAAAACCCGTGAAAAAATGGCCTGGTTTATTGTAACAAAAACTGATGTTTGGTGGATATAATATACTTTAAAATAATGTTTTTAAAGAGTAACTTAAGAGAAGTCACCATGGCAACCAGCTACAAAGATTGACCCAGTCACGTATACTAAAGCCTCCATAAAATATTAGATAAAAAAAACTACAATGCATACATAGTCCTCTTCCATGAGTGCCTGTTTGAGCACATCCTCTGCTCTCTGGCATCTCTGCCGCAGCTCCGCAGACTTGAGGAGTTGGACCCTGCACAGGCTGCACAGGTGCTGTGGGAACCCATCCCATGCTGACAGCTGAAACCAACCCAATCATAAACAAAGTAGAACACTTTATTTTAATCACGGTCACAAAAAAAAACCATTTATTTAAAGACTATTAGGTTTTTTGAATAAATACACACCTTCATTCTCAGAGTGGGGTAGGCAGAGCTACAGAAATACCAACAACTCTAAAAAGACTAGTTTATAATTCTGTAACCACATTTTGCACAATTAGGCCAAGATGTTTACCAGTGTATTAGTGACATATTATTTTCTAAATAAATAAAATATAAAAAGATCAAAGATGTTTTTTCAGTAAGTAGGCGGCACATGAAGTTTTACATGTCACAAGAGGAGACCACTGCTGAGAAGAAGAGCCGCAAGAAACTCAACAGAAAGTATTTTTTTTTAATCAATATTGCTTATGACAATGATAGAACTTAACCTAGCATTATATAAAACAATTAATAAAAAATAAAAATACCATGCGTAAGCAAGAAAACGAAATAAATAACTTAAACTTAATAAATAACTTAGTATATGTTTTTGGTCTATATCAATCAAGCAATGCTATGCTTGACTGTCTGCTAATTTGGTCCAACTGGTCAGTCTTCACCCAAAAATCTTCAAAGGAATATTATGACTCATTAGAGAAAGGCAATAATTATTGGCAAATAAATTTTACCAGCAACATTGAACTTGGTAATAAAATTGCTTTTCCCTTTTGTAAAAGTACCTGTAACTATCTCAAAATTAATCAAAGTTGTTTAATCGGTTAAGCAATAAGTTTTTTTTCTATAATATTTATAGAAATAGCCCCAAAAGAAAAACATTTGTAAATAAAATCAAGGTAAAAACTCCTCTTAATAAAACCAAAACACTGTAAGCCCAACTTAATTTATTTATAACACAAAATACGAACCGTACAGCCCGATATAAGCACAAAAGCATCTTCCAATCTGTGTTCGTATATCGAAAATAACTTGGTATCAGTCGCGAGGCATATCCGACACGCTAGCAGCCGAGCCGACGCCTTCCGCTTCACTGCCGCCATCTTATCAGTATTCTAAACATGTGTTTGTGATAAATTCAATAATACATGTTCATTTTATTTCTTTTTTCTGATAAAAATGTAAATAAAGATAGCTGGGTTCGATCGGCGTTATTGACCTGTAATTTGTACGTGAAACAAATTTCTTTATTTGTCTTGCAACTTTATTAATATTTTTTCACAAAAACATACTTTGTCCGCTTGTAATAAGGTAAATATTTGTATTTCACAACTTAAGTTTAGAATATAACTAACGAAACTTGTATGTGTTAAGTATTTTGACATCTGAATGCAACATTGCCAGGGCAAACTACTAAAACTACCATCTTCGGCATGGTTAAGCTTTTATGTAAAATATACTTTTTATTATTTTATGGCGAATTATGTTCTAGTTATGGTCATGCAAGCATTTTTATTATTTTAAAAACCCTGTTTCACAATTGACAAGTAACTTTATCTGTCAAATAAAGATAGCTCTCTCTTTGTCTATTTTCAAGTGTAAGAAAGGGAAAGGGCTAAATTTATTTGACAGAATGCGTTATTTGACGATTGCGAAACAAGCGGTATAATGTCGGCTTTTTATTGAGACTCAGGTTTAGGTTTAGTGGTGAGGTTTATTCGCTGGTTTCTTTCCGCATCGTTTTTCACTGGAATGCATACGGAAAATCACGTCAACAGTTTTATACTTCTGAATAGGCGGTTAGGATATAAAACGTGTGTGCTCGTTTGCCTTCTTAATGCCATAGACAAAAAAAATGTTGCCAATTTCACTCTGAACAGCTCGCCTTTTACAAGGTTTATAAATTATAATTAACCTGGCAATATTCATATGCTCGGGTCAAATCTTGCAATGGAGATTTGAAACACTTCCCGGGGACCGATTGAGCTGAAATTTGGTACCTATACCTACGTATCTTATCTTATCTTACAAGTGGACCCTTTCGGATACACTTCGACCCCTTTAGGATCTTTTGCGCAATTACCCTCTTACACACAGCTGTTAGAATGTGCAAGTTTCCTCACGATGCCCGATCCCCTAAGGCCACTGACGCTCTTGTATACCTACGTAACTTTGATGACAATATAATAATATAGCACCATCGAGTTGGTATCATGATGTAGTCTGTTGATGCCGACAGGATCTCCGCTATACGTTACCCTTTAACGTACATTTTTTATAACAATAGCAAACTTTGGTAGTACGCACAGTAAGTACAGTTTTATTTTGTGATTTTTTAAAAAGATTAAACTTTTTTTTTCTCATACTTTACGAGTTACAAGAAGGCAATATATTTGCCGCCTAAATTATATCTGAAAAAGGCCCTTGTTCTTCGTACATAACTGAGTTACATTACTAGCTATGTATAAAGAAAAAAATTTCATCGTACAAAACCTGGTAATGTGCCAAGAAATCTTTGATCTTCGTACATAACTGCATAACATAGTTACATTACTAGCTATGGACAAAACCAGGTCATGTAGGAAGAATACTTACCTTTTATACATAACTGACAATGTGCAAGGAACCGAAGCTTCTTGGTACATAACCCGGTTTTGTACAAAGAATACGATTTCTTTGTACATAGCTAGTAATGTAACTCAGTTATGTACGAAGATCAAGGATTTCTTGGCACATTACCAGGTTTTGTACGATGAATTTTTTTTCTTTATACATAGCTAGTAATGTAACTCAGTTATGTACGAAGAACAAGGGGAAAAAGGACTGTTATGACAAATGACTATCAGAAAAACAAGCAAGATTTTTTTTAATTGTAGATTTTTTGTTTACTTATCGGGACATAGCAAAATACCTCAAATCATGTCGAAAACCTACCATTTATTAATAGAAGGAGTGAATTTGACTACTTCTATTAAATGTTTGTTATTGGATTAGTTGGTTTATAATTTCGGTTTTTAATACCGATTTGCAAACCCAAAAAATAAACGGTGCTTTTTCGTTAATAAATTAAAATGTTTGACGGCAAATATAATTGCCGCTAACCACTAAAGGGTTAACGTAGACCCACCGCGTTTGGACACTTTGGACTCATTAGGTTTGTCTTGATAAGCAAGCGGCAAGAAAAGCTTGACCCAGAAATGACAATCTTATTTTTACTAGACTATCCAAGGATATAAGTTTGTATACGTATACGTGTGTAAAGGCCTTGAAAGATTTGAAGGTGCCGGGTATTGTTAGATTGGTAATCACTAATCACCCAAGGAGCCTCATAGGCTGTATTAGCACCTCCTCAGTCCTACCCTGGTGCTGCAGAAGTATTCCGGAGTTCAAAGCCTGCTGCTATAATTTTTGATGAACTTTATGACATCTAGTGGGGGTAGGACCCTGTGCAGGGTCCGTCTGGATCGCTACCTCCATCTTATCCATTAACCTACCACCAAGCAGCAGTGTTGGGATCGTTATCTTCCGGTGAAATTACTAGCATAGATGCATTCCACCTTAGTCCTCAGGGTTGGCAACGCATTTGAGGTCTTAGGATTACAGACTGTCTTGAGAATTCAAAATTATCTGTGGGTCTCAGATTCCACTTACCAAGGTGGCCTGTGCTCGTGTAACTAGGTACTCCTTGCCATAAAAATAAGTAAAAAGTCATCGTTGCATAAAGCAACAATAATTAAACGATATTATAATTATATTGTTTATTTACAAAATCTTAAATTAACGGTGTCCCTTGTTTCACCGACACTCATTTTATAAAACGTATCGTTTCACATATAGTCTGGCAAAAAAGAGTAGAAAATAATAGGGGCGCCACTGTCTATGTTGAATTCGATTTTACATGGCAACTCTTACGTACTTTTGTATAGAACAATTAAGTGTTGCCGGTAAAAATATTTGTGGTTCCGTTTCTACACTTTTTTGCCAAGCTGTAGTTTCATTGCACTTCACCGAAAGAAACCCTGTTATCTTAAACATTCGGGATCCAATCATTTTATAACCAACGTTTCACAAATGATTTATTTCACAAACATATCATTCGACAACCCGCGTTATATTCCGAAACTGTAAATAATTCTGGATTTATTTCAGGACCATTGTGTAGAACCCTATAGGTTAGGTTAGGTTAGTTTTATAAAAATTCTAAAATATTTGTAGTTACAGAAAAAAGCGGGTTTCCAATGAATAGGTTGCGCAACGATGCTATTGTCAAAGATTTGACGGCGAAAAGGCAGAGAACCTAAACATTAATTCCGTAGATTAGGTTAGGTTAGACTTCTGGCTATCACAAAATCGAAACTCCGGCGCCTAGAAAAGCTTGCTACAAAATTTAAATTCTGTGAAGCGATACATTCTATTAGGTACACTGGCCTACACTCATTTTGGTGCCTAAGATTTTAGACCTGACTTTGGGTATATTTTGTGAGCTGATACGAAAATATCAGTCACATTTTTCATATCAGCTCTCGTTCATTAGAAAGAATGAAAACACGCATTTTTTTAAAACTATTAATTTATTTGGAAATTATACATCATGAAATTTTTTTTGAGTGATTTTCGAGAGTGAGATTGCCTTTCTTTCCTTTCTTTCTTTTTATTTTATTTTTATAATTTTTAAATTTTATAAAATTTACAAAAATATTCCATAAATAAATTTTTACTATTAATGTCATAAAAGTGATAATCAGATAGACTGATTTTGAATAAAACCGGTTTTTTTTAAAATAAGAATTGTATTTAAACCAGAGTTGTCAGCTGACATCTTGTAGCAGCAATACAGTTTATACCACCTACCTTACCGACTACAGATACGGACAGAGCTGCACCAAAACATTTTTTTTTTGTAGGCCAGTGTTAATTACAAAAACAAAAACATTAATTTACATATACGCAAAAGTTACAAATGAATTAATACAAAAATGTAAATAAATTAATCTAATACAATACTTTTGTAAATAGCTAAATAAAAATCTCTTAACACCTTCATTGCATTGATATTGCCTTTGAATTTGTCCGTAATATTAATTAAACTAGTCTATAAAACCTGATTTTGAGTAAGCATCGTTGTTCTGGAATGTAATCAAAATTCACACGAATAACCCTGTTGTAACTAACGTATTTGTTACAATAACAAGGGATAATTGCCCTTTGCAAAGATTTGGACCACAAACATTGCCCCCCTGGTGGTGTGCTTCAAACATTGCCCCCCTGGTGGTGTGCTTCAAACATTGCCCCCCTGGTGGTGTGCTCCAAACATTGCCCCCTGGTGGTGTGCTTCAAACATTGCCCCCCTGGTGGTGTGCTTCAAACATTGCCCCCCTGGTGGTGTGCTTCAAACATTGCCCCCCTGGTGGTGTGCTCCAAACATTGCCCCCCTGGTGGTGTGCTCCAAACATTGCCCCCCTGGTGGTGTGCTCCAAACATTGCCCCCTTGGTGGTGTTTAAAACATTGCCCCCCTTGGTGGTGTTTCAAACATTGCCCCCCTGGTGGTGTTTCAAACATTGCCCCCTTGTTGGTGTGCTCCAAAATTGCCCCCCTGGTGGTGTGCTTCAAACATTGCCCCCCGATGGTGTGTTTCATACATTGCCCCCCTGATGGTGTGCTTCAAACATTGCCCCCCTGATGGTGTGCTTCAAACATTGCCCCCCTGATAGTGTGCTTCAAACATTGCCCTCCTGATGGTGTGTTTCATACATTGCCCCCTGATGGTGTGTTTCAAACATTGCCCCCTGATGGTGTGCCGCGAGGTGTGAGCGCTAGGCGGGCGCGTCGCGGCGACGGCGGCGCGGCGGCGGCTTGAGCTTGAGGTGCACGTACTTGACGTGCGTGGCGAGCGAGCCCGACTGCGTGAACGCCTTGTGGCAGATGTGGCACGAGAACGGCTTCTCGCCCGTGTGCACCTAGGGCACAATTACATTCATTACATTTTCACTACAAACCAAAACCACCTTATAATCCAACAGCTCTGGAAATCCTACTAATACAATGCAAAAGTGTGTTTTAGTTTGTTACTCGTTCAAGCTGCAACAGCTGGACGGATTTAGATAAAATTAGGAGTAGAGATAGCTTGTACTTTGGCTTAACACATAGGCTACTTTTTGTCCCGGAGCATTTGAGATCCCGAGGGAATTACGATAATCGATATTTACGTGGAGCAGGCAGAAGCTAGTCATCCATATAGAAGTCTCTTCCAACCTTTTTTTAAACCAAGGGCCATATTGTTGTTAGCCGTGACCACGATTAGCAGGGTAGGCAGAGCTACAGAAATACCAACAATTCTAAAAATACTTGTTTATAATTCTGTAACCACATTTTGCACAAGCAGGCCAAGAAGTTTACTAGTGTATTAGTGACAGGTTGCAAGCCCATCGCTTAACAGTACAACAAGCCCTTATTCCCTTAGTCGCCTCTTACGACATCCACGAGAAGACATGGAGTGGCACTACTCTAACCCGGCAACCACACGGGGTTCAATACCTATCTCTTAATTGGGTAGTTTTCTTTAGACCCTCACGCAGACCACTGCCTATGCTCTCGGAGTACAGACTGGAAACACTGATGTAGATGAATAAACCGTACTGACCAGATTATGTTTGTAGATGGAGGACTGGTGCAGGAAGGTCTTGGGGCACTGCGAGCACTGCCAGCGCCGCACGCCCGTGTGGGAGACCGAGTGACTCTGCAACACGAGGCTCGTTTAAACGAAGGATCAAACAAATATATGGAGAAATGTATTTATTAGGAAACAATATTTATCAATTAGAAAGTACGTTTATCAATAGGAAAGTACGTGTATCAATAAGAAAGTACGTATTCATAGGAAAGTATGTTTATAAAAAAGTAAATTTATCAATGAGGAAGTAGTTTCATCATTAGTAAAATAACAAAAACATTTTTCAACAAAAAGCGCGTTATCAATAGGAAAGTTCGTTTATAAAGTCTATTTATTAACAAAAAAATATATTCTCTAATGATTAAAGAACATGTATCAACGATTAAGTACATTTATCATTAAGAAAGTACATTTTTATTCAGAAAATTTCACGATTTAAATCCTAACATAGAAAAGACAATTGAGGAAATCTGCCGGGTGGTGGTAAGCTTGCTGTGAGGTCTATAGAAATTTGCAATTACAATATTTCAAAAGCGTTACCAACCCTGAGGACTAAGAAGGATTGCCTCTATGCCAGGCATTGTACTGCCTTCCCCAACACTAGAACTTAATAATATGAACACCGCTGCTTGGCAACAGGTTACCGGGTAAAATAAATAGTGGTTGTTACTAAGACATCCGAATTATCAGTATAAATGCTTATTTATGAAATGGAAAGTAAAATTTATCAGAGGGAAAGTACCGTTTAAATGTAGTGAGTAATCACAAGACATCGTGTTGGCCAACTGGATCCTTTAACGTATCACCAAGCAGCATTCGCATCGTATTCCAGTGAAATTACTAGCATAGAGGAATTCCTCCATAGTCCTCAAAACAACGCGTTTCGTGGTTTAGGAATGTGGTCTTGTGATTGCAGTCTTGCGACTCACGTGCAATGCGGCGGGCGTCATGTAGCTCTTGGGGCACTCGTTGCACTTATAGGGGCGCTCGCCAGTGTGCGTGCGCTGGTGGTACTTCAGCCACGTCGAACTCTGGACGCGAAACATGTTATGTCATTTATAATATCACCAGAAACATAATTATAGAATATAAGGCCTGGCGGGCGATTTTTGTATTTCGAGCGCTCGAAAATATCACTCGTAAGTAAGGAAAAACGGTGAAATTTAAAAACGAGTGGTCGACACCATTCGTTTTCAATTCTATTATTAGAAAATTGTTTACACATCTGACAAACAAACACAAACCACAGATGATTAATTTGGGAACACCTTAAAATCCCGAACTGTTTTTCCGAATATTAATTTGTCCGAATGTTCATTTTTCCGAAAGCTATGGTTTGTTGGAGCTATTTTAAATAAAATGCATAATTTAGTTGCTATACGTAGGTTAGGTTGGGTTTGATTTATAAACGATGTCAAAATTAAAATCTTCTATAAAAAAAAACATTCGGAATTATGAAAATTCTGAATTTTGATCAATTCGGAATTATGACTCTTCGGAATTGTACACTGTATCCGTTTTATTTTCAGACAAACTTCAAATAGCTATGGTAGCTTGGCGGAATAAAATTGACCTAGTCCCAAACTAAGCTCTAGTCTTGAATGTACTATGGGTACTAGACAACGATATACATACTTAAATACATAGAAAATATCCAAGATTCAAGAACAAATAGTCGCGCTCATCACACAAATATCTGCCCTTACCGGGATTTAAAACCAGGACCACAGGCTTCGGAGGCAGCTTCACTCCCAACTAGGCCAACGTGTCGTCAAAATTTTCATCCACAGATTTTCATACTCATATTTTCATACACATATTTCCATACGCACATTTTCATACTCATATGTCCATATTGTCATTCCTAAGATTCCCTGAAGCGTCTACGAGTATTGTCCCCAGGCGTGGACTCACCGGGTAGCCCTTCCCGCAGACCTCGCAGATCTCCTCGACGCGGCGCGCGGGCTGCGCGGGCGCCGGCGCGCGGTACAGCGCCGCCTTCTTGGGCTTGATGCGCAGGTGCACGCGGTCCACGTGCGTGCCCAGCGACGACCGCGTCGCGAATGACTTGTCGCACTACATTTTTGGAGAGGTTCCAAATTTTAATGTAATAATGATATCGAATTTGATTGTATCTTTATGCTAGTCGTAATTTGCTGTTTTTGAACGCATCATAGAGGGTTTACTTGTGCTAAGTGTAGATAACAGTAGTTTATATAACTGGTCCATAATGAGAGGCCTTAAACTACTAATCACACGAGTGTTTTAAGCAGGGATCGTTACCGGTATTCTGAGTACCGGTTTAAAATGAGGTATAACCAGTTATAATGGCATTTCACTATTTTTACCGCTAAAGCTCTGATTAGCGGTATAATCAATACCGGTATTCGAGTACATGATCGGTTTAGGCAACTGACAACAATACCTCTATTTGATACTTTAGCCATAAAAAGCATTACCGGTAATACCTGTCAGTGTCAATATACTTGTTTATTTGTTTTCGTAAAAGTTTTTAAATCTATTATGTAAATCAAAATACACACAATCAATTTACTTATCCAGGTTCTAGTAGACACTAGTTAACCAGCCATGCACAATAATGTCATCGCGTGACGTACCCTGTTACACTTGGTATGCTTTAGTAATAATGTCAAATTGACGTCTTTTTTATCAGGTGCATTGGATAGCGGTATTGAATACCGGTATTTAATATTGTAAATACTGTACATAGCGATAAAAACAAAAGCGGAATGACAACAATACCTCTAATTCGAATATAGGTATTATTTTTTTAGCGGTAATAATTTGACAATTTAAATACAGGTATTCAATAAAACCGGTTTTGCAATCCCTGGTTTTAAGGCCTAATTATGTACAGTTGCATACACTACTTTCTCTAC
Source organism: Acleris holmiana (assembly GCA_949316455.1). Classification (NCBI taxonomy): domain Eukaryota; kingdom Metazoa; phylum Arthropoda; class Insecta; order Lepidoptera; family Tortricidae; genus Acleris; species Acleris holmiana. The sequence goes on along the minus strand of OX438790.1, from coordinate 280,247 downwards.
ACACATATCATAAGTTTATAATTATCCTACTTTCGTAACAGCAAAAAACCAACAAACAAATGACAACAATAATGGCGGTAATTCGATCCTCCGTCAAGAAAAATGTTTTTTTTTAATCATAGACAAAAAGTCACTCGAGATCAAACGTAATACAGTTTATATTAAAAAAAAATACTGAATTGACGTTTCGAGTTGATAACAGTTTCAATATCTATGAATACTAGAATAGAGACCCTCTTGAATTTTGACAACTGTTCCAAATTTAAACTTAACTAAATCTATACTGAAATAACATTACAGTATTTACCTACAACCACAGACAAGAAAGTTCTCATAGCAAAATTGGTTGTAATTAATGCTAGTCATTTACTACGGGTTTTAAACGCGTAATAGAGGACTGAATCATATGTGTGTAGAATTAGAATCAGAATCAGAAAAATATTTATTGCCACACATATAACCAGTAGTTTTACAGGTTATTATTTAAAATAAAATAAAATAGAAAGTATTAACTACAACAAGTCTCATAGATGCTACGGCAAAAGGTTTAGAACTCAGCGTATGCTGTGAGACGGGGTCTAAACAGCGCTGTTTTCAGCCTGCACCTCCCTCTCCGTGTGTGATCCTCAAGCCTTAAGGGTACACTGTATTACATCACGATAATATAATTTATAAAACAAAACTTAACACAGATCAGGAACTTTCTACAAGGACAACATTCAGTGGTCGTACTTTTAATACGAAACAGGGGTAATCCTTACTAATAGCGTGGATGTTTGTTACGCTTTCACGCCAAAACTACTTGACGAATCATCATGAAACTTTGTACACATATTCTGGGAGATAGGTACTAGAAGTAACATAGGATACCTTTTAATAAAAAAAAAAATATTTTTTACAAAAAAAAAATTGCAGCTTGCGTAGCCGCTGGCGGGGTTTATTCGACTAATAGACATATTAAAAAATGACGAAGTATAATAATGCCGATTTTCTAAACATAAAAAAGTCGAAGTATAAAAATGTCGAGTAATCATAACGACGAAGTAAAAGAATTCCGAAGTATAATAATGTCGAAATGGAATTAAGACGAGGAGGGATAGGGGGAACAGGGGCTAGGTCGGTTTATGTTAGTTTTGCAGCAGGCCCGGAGTGCCAAATCACCCAGAAATAGGAGCTCCGCGTGAGGGCTCCGTCGACACTGTCCAATCGATTTGAAATAAGAGCGTCGACGGAGCTCAGCTACCGCGGAACTCCTACTACCCACTGTCGTCATCTTTATACATCGACAAAAACAATTCTAGTCTTTGTTATTTTTCGACATTATATAAGATGTCGTCATTTTTATACCTAGTCATTTTTCAATATTGACATTAGTCGCCTAACTCGCTGGCGAGTCACTAGCTAACTATAAAAAATATATATATATAGGTAAAGGTGCACTCGCCTCGTCGCAGAGGTAGACCTTGGCGACGTGCGCGCTCGCCGCGTGCGCCGCCAGCTGCGCGTCGTCCGGGAACGTGTCGCCGCACTGCGCACACGGCCTGCCGGCGCACGCGCATGTTACACGAGCTGCTCGCCTATACCTTATCAGTACACATCGGCGACTCGGGGCAATTAGGTAGCAGTAGTGATGAGACACGTCTTTAGGATTCCGTAATCAAACTAGGAACCCTTATAGTTTCGCCATGTCCGTCCGTCCGTCCGCAGCCTAGCGCAGAGACTCTTAGTACTAGAAAGCTGTAATTTGGCATGAATATGCATATTTGTCACGCCAACAAAGCGGTACAATAATGTAAAAAAAAATTTTTTAGGGTCCCCCTACAGTTAACCTGGATATGTTTTTTTTCTCGTCTACCCTATACTTTGGGTTGTCGTTGGATAGGTCTTTCAAAAATATTACGGGTTTATATAAACAGCTTTTCGATTAAATAATCCGTTTGTTAGACTCACGTGTGTGTCCCCTCTACAGCCAAAACTACAAATACTAAAAATCTGAGAAAAATCTTAAATGAAAGAGCATAATATAACAAATTTTAAAGGAAAACTATCACGGCTAAGTAGACATCATTGGTTCTTGAGTTGAGATACAGGCGATTAAAGTGTTTATAACTGCTAAAATCATCTAAGACAGCACCAATTGACTTTAAATAGAAAATTAGTAATTACTTGTTGATTTTTATGTTTGTAGTACTTAACGGCTTCGGAACCCTACACAGCATGGATAATATAATTTAACAAATTAATACCTGAAAATAAGTTGAAAAGTTACTTTCATTACCGAGACTGCATCCAAAAGGTAATCAAAAGTTAGATATAATATAAAAAAATCCAGGATATCTTACAAATTACAAAATAAGGAAGTCGAAATCAAAGAGAACACCAACATCTTACGCTGTAACATTACTGAAGAATGCTTTATTGACCATCACGTCAGTCGAAGACGAAAGATCATTTTCTTACACCAAGTAGTTTTTTTCAAAATGAAGACGTAGGATAACTTCTAAGAAGTTAGAACAAATATTAATTGTCTATAACCAGGGAGCGAAAGTTTGGTGCCGATGACGTCATTATGTCGCGAATTCACATATGCATGCTTTTATATAAACTATATTGCGACTCCCACTGATTCTTAATAATGCTATAATGATAATGTAAATATTTTAAAAATTACAAAGACAAAATATTTTATTGGGTAATGTAATTGTAACGAAAAATATTCTATCCACAAGTAAATAAACAACATTAAATGAAATTTCGTTGCATTTCGAAGAATGCAGAACGCTTAAAATTCAAACGCAAACATTCAGGACACTATAACTGTCGAATCTCTATAACCGTACCTGGAGCAAATATTGTTCAAAGCCAACCTTTCTTCATCTAAATCAGTATCTTCTGATGGTAAAGACTTTAAAAATAATTAATTGTACAAAACTACTAGAAATCCCAATTTAAAAAACCATCCAATTTACAAATAATAAAATACAAGCAAACTTGTCATTGTCTCTAACAATCTTCTTTTTAATATGACAATGACAGAAAATTATGTGAAGCACCGGCCGTCTCATCTCAAGTGTCAATATCGGTAAACTAAAGAGGCCAATAAGTTGTTATTAGTGATGATGTAAAATCTATATAAAAACACTCTGTCTGTAGCTTGACGTCATACGCCTGTCATCGGCACCAAAGTTTCGCTCCCTGTCTATAACGAATGTCAATTGTACGTAATTATATTAAATGATTGAAAAAAGGTTTTTTAATTGTTTTTTTTTGCTCGACGTGTACAGAAAATACTATTACATTACTGGTCTGTCAGAAATCTGTCAAAAATGCTACCTAAGTGCCGCGGGTCGCCGATGTTTACTTATCAGCAGTGATCGTGGATTTTGTAGCAAAACCGGTGCAATGACGTCACAATGATACATGACGGTGTCCTAGGGTTGTCGAGGTGTATCATATGATTGACTAATATCCAGCGTAATTTTTTAATAGGTGCATAAACTTTAATATTTGCTTGGCTATTGTTAATCAGTAACACATGTTGTGTTATTTTTACTCTAGTTTAAAAAATAGTAGAGATATTGCCGATTCAATGATTCCACTAACTTAACGATATTCATGGACCCTCTAATGCAGGATGCAAGGAGAGGGGAGTGTTGTTAAGTAAGTAAATAACTGAAATTACAAATTTAGAATATCAGTAGGAGAGGGGCTTGTTGTCTGATAAGCTGTACATGAAATTTCAAATTTAGAATATCAATACAGTGTATCGCATACCTACAGCTTGACAACCCATGTCATCATTTCTAGTGTCACTTTGTGTCCACACGAGAAGGTAAAAGAGAGATAATTTGCAACAAAAATAATAATAATTTTGAACTCGCTTTATTGTCGTAATATATTATAATTAACGATACAAAATCATATGTTAAAATGTGTGCACTGATAAAAAATTACCCTGTATAATTTACTAAAACTTTTACATAACTTTAGCACTGGACCAAAAACGCTACAAAATAAGGGAAGTTGAAAAAAAAACATAGTTAAATTATAGGCTTTGAAAACAAAAATCACGATCGCGCCCTTCGTGTAACGAAAGTTACTCTATATGGGTAACTATTGTTACAAAAAGGAATCAATTAAGTTTTGTTTCAATTACAACCCTTAACTATGTTTTTTTTTTATCGTCCCATATACGATCACTTCTTATGAAGTTACGAGATAACAGAACAAATCACATATCACCTCCAGCAGACAAAACTTCTGTCATTGAGCGCCTACCTTATTAACAAACTCACGATTGACGGAGGCAAACATAAGTGAGTGAGTATTTGTTCCCGAGTCTCGGATGTTTTCTATGTATTTCAGTATGTATTTCTCTATGTAAGTAAGTTTATCGTTGTCTAGTACCCATAGTACAAGCCTAGACCTTTGGGACTAGGTCAATTTGTGTGAGATTGTCTTGTGAAATGTATGGGTCCCCCCCCTGACCTGAGGCTGGGGTCGCAGGCGGCGGCGTGGCGCACGACGGCGTCGAGGCTCTCGAACTGCACGCCGCACGCCGCGCACTGCAGCTCCGGGATCGCGCGCTACAACAACATACACTTACACACATACATAACATCACGCCTTCATTCCCAGTGCCGGATTGAAGGTCTAGAGGCCTCAGGGCAACAAAGGAGTGGAGCCCCCTGACCCTAAATAATACTCCAAATAAAAGGGTCAATTTTTTTCAGTCGACTTTCCAATATTAAATTTATTGTGAATCAAGGAAACGAAACGAGAAATATCTGAAATTAAATTTAACGTTTGCCCGTGTGGTTGCCGGGTTAGAATAGTGGCTCCATGTCGTCCCGTGGATGTCGTAAGAGGCGACTAAGGGAATAAGGGCTTGTAGTACTGTTAGGCGATGGGCTTGCAACCTGTCACTAATACACTGGTATCTTGGCCTGATAGTGCAAAATGTGGTTACAGAATTATCAACTAGTCTTTTTAGAGTTGTTGGTATTTCTGTAGCTCTGCCTACCCCACTCTGGGAATGAAGGCGTGATGTTACGAACTTACTTTGTAATGTATTACTTTCAAGTATTTAAATTGAAAAAAATACTGGAGTTTCTTGCGGTGTTTCTTCTCCGCGAGATCTTATCCGAAGCGCTAGTAGATTCACTTCACATTACCGACATGTATGAGAAGACAACTCATCGAATCGAATTTCATTTCATCGAATGTATCATTTCGAACGCTATTTTCTGCTGAAACCATAATGTTTTCAGGGTGTCTTAAACATTAGGTTAGGTTAGATGTTTAAGATACCCTGAAATCATTATGGTTTCAGCAGAATATAGCGTTGAATGAAATGAAATTGGACGAAAGGTGTTTCGATAAAATGATAGACATAGCGTAAAAGAGCCCTCATGTGGCCAATTTACTGGATACATGATTGGAATTTGAATTTATATTTTGTGCGCAACGGCAGAACACCAGATTTGTGTATGTAAAGGTGGGTACGAATTAGAGCAGCCTCGGGTTGAGGCACGCACGGTTCTCCTATTTTGCTCAAATTCGCACGCGTTCACGCGCCGTGCGCGAGTAGCTTGCGAGCGGCGCGCGGCGAGCCGCCGAGAGACGGTCTTTTGATCGTGCTCAAAGGCGCCTCGGTGTGCGTGCCTCGCGTAATTTGGACGTGTATCCGAGCGTGCCGCGGGCAGTACGACCAGTTCTAACTTGTCTGTGGGCGAGGCGCTCGGGGCTCGCCTGCCTCAGGCTGAGCCGCTCAGATTCGTACCCAGCCTATGACATGGACCGTGACCGACCTTCCTGTGCGCCATGGTCTTGTGCTGCTGCAGCCCGCGGCGGCCGATGAAGGTCTCGCCGCAGACGTCGCAGGCGCCGCGCGACGCGTTCTCCAGCGGGTGCTGCACGCGGATGTGCGTGTTGAACGTCGTCTTCTTCCTGACGGGTCAACTTATCATTTGTAATGCATTATTTTTACGTTTGTAATGCAAATTTCAATCTTCGGTTTCAAACAAAAATTGCGCAATAATTTACTCCTAATTCAATCTAGAACCGGATGACTCACTGAAAGATGTGTGTATTTTATTTATTTTTAATCTATTTTATACACAATAAGTATACTTATTTCATTTATTTCCGCACTAAAGTCGGTTATAAATCTATTTAGTTTTCAATATATATATATATACATATATATATATATTTATATATATATATATATATAGATTGTTATTTCTGTAATTAAGGGTAATCCATATTTATTTATTTATTTATTTCTATTCCTAGATTACGGTGCCACACTTCTTTTTACGCATGTTTTTAGTGAACCTGAATATTTCGCACTTCCCCCGTTTTTTTGGAGGTGCTGGCAGAATAACAGCGTTGTGATCTCGTGTCACAACACATGCTGAGCCAGAACCTATTCATCCGCACACATTGCTGGGCTCCAGTGCACACTCGCGTGTGCTCTGCTTGGTAACTGCCAAGATTGTATTGAACTGTATTTGTTATATAACTATGTTGTAAAATATTGTTACTTTCGCTCTGTGTGCTTGAATAAATTGTTTTCTTTCTTTCTTTCTTTCAAATACATAATAATTTGAAACTAGGTAGTGTCGACGGAGCTCCTATTTCTGGGTTGTTCGGCCCTCCGAGCCTGCTGCAAAACTGACATAACCTTAACCTCCCTACGTATGTCGGCATTTTTATGCCTAGGCAATAAATACTTCTCTCCAATTTACTTTCTAGTCATTTTTATACCTAGTCATTTTTACTTATAGACCTTAGTCGCCAAAAGGGCTAAATCTTCGTACTCACTTGAAGGTTTGTCCGCAGTATTTGCACTCGAAAGTCTTGCCGGAGTGGAAGTCCGAATGCATCATGGCCATGCCTCTGCAACAACCAAACCCATCGTTTAATGCGTCCATATTTTCCACATGTTAGCAACACGAACACAAGTAATTCTTATTAAAATATTAAAATATTTCTAAATATTTTTTAATTGGGTTATCCCATAATTTTGTAATGTATAGTGATTCAAAAACCATTTCGAGAAAAAGGGTTGTAGAACCATTCCCTGTTATCAGATTATTTTACAAAATTAGTATTAAATAGTTATTTCTAATTTATCATTTGACATTATTTGACCTGTAATTTAGTGACGTCACGATCTTCATTGGTAAGTTGTGTCTAATCTGTGATCAACCATAGTACTGCATATAATATGAGTCCGGAATGCAGTAATAAATAAATAATGTATATCGATTTTTGTCTTATTTATTTCTGTTTTATTTTAACGTTTATTAAAATTAAGACAATTTTTAACTGTATATAAACATGACAAGGTCAGATCTTTAAAAAAATGAAATGATTAAAATACAAGTCCGTTTTGGAACCTCTGCCCGTAGGCTAGTCTGTGGGTGAAATTGTCAAACTCAACAAACTAAAAATAAAATTTCGGTTTGTTTGGTGTGCAACATATAACTACTCGTTTTCTGATTTTCTGCATTTTAACAACATTGCTTCAAATTCTACGGAATCTGACGAGCCTACTACACATATTGACCATCGCCAGATCTTGGATAGGTACCGATATTCTTGCCTATAATGACGACCAACGCTGTACATTTTTTAAACTTTGTAAGGGCTGATTCCACTAACCTACCCAAAGTGGATATTGAAATACTTGGGAGACTGCTCCAATCACAACGTAGCTGAAATACGTGGAGCTAAAGCTCTAATGTAAGTATGATTTAGGTATAAGAATATAACGTTCACAATACCATTAATACTTTAGTTTACCTATATTGACATGACTTGACATTGACATTTTACGTGATCTGACAGAAACGCGTACTCTCAAACGAATTCAATAGTTTTAAAGCATTTCTCAAACAAACCAGCTTGTAGTGACGTCATAAAAACATTTTCTTTAAAAATTAAAATAAATTAATATATTGATTTAAATGCAAAAACCTTGAAATTAGTGTCTTCAATTAGTCTATTTTATCGAAAAAAAAATTAAAAACTAGTGGTATTTTTTTTTGGGATAACCCAATTCATATAGTCGACTTAAGGATAAAGTTAGCTTTATGAAATGGCTTATATTTAAATAGTTATATCAGAAATAGATGAATTTAGCTTCAAAATTGTTAATAAAATAAACTTTTCGATTATTTTTATAGGTGTATCCCAGCGCCTCCACCACCGTTTTAACTACAACCTGCTTGTTCTATTTTACCAACAAACAGACGGACAGACAGACGCGCTACTCACCGGTGGCGCGTGACGAGCGGGCACAGCTTGCAGATGAACTTGAGCGTGTGCGTCTCCATGTGCCGGCGCAGCCGCGTCGGGTGCTTGAAGCGCGCGAAGCACAGGTGGCACTCGTTCGCGCCCATGCTCTGCGGGAATACGATAATTATTCATCAATTATTTTTTTCAATTTCGTTTCAACTCAAACGCAAGCAAGAATACACATTATTTCTCTCTCTCTTACTCTAAAACACACACACACACACACACCTACATACATACACACTTGTTTCTTGCGGCTCCGTCCGTGTAAAAGTCGTTCATCGCTTCTCTCAGGAACCGTCCAATTTTGTAGGACAATATGCCCTTCCTCGAACAAATTTCATCCCAACAGACAGACAGATAGTTATTTTGACATTTCGTCCCTTTACTTTCTCAATGTCTTGTCTGATCGAATAGTTGATAGGAAAATAGTCTTTATTACTCTTGTCACATGAGTGCTTTTCCTTCAAATCAAGTAGATATGATACGAGGTTGATAGTAAAGGGATGATTTATAATATTAAAGTATAGATAGCACTGACCGGGTCGTGGACCTTCTGGTGGTTCTCGAAGGTACCCTCGGACAGGAACCCCTTGAAGCACTTGTCGCAGCGCACGTGCGCGCGCGCATAGTTCGCCGACAGCTTGCGCGCCTCCATGTCCTTGCGCTGTTCCTCCTCGCTGACCTACATCAATACTCTTGTATACATACATAACATCACGCCTTCATTCCCAGAGTGGGGTAGGCAGAGCTACAGAAATACCAACAGCTCTAAAGTCATTGATAATTCTGTAACCACATTTTGCACAATCAGGCCAAGATGTTTACCAGTGTATTAGTGACAGGTTGCAAGCCCATCGCCTAAAAGTACTACAAGCCCTTATTCCCTTAGTCGCCTCTTACGACATCCACGGGAAGACATGGAGTGGCACTATTCTAACCCGGCAACCACACGGGGCAATACTAATGTAATTTAGTTTAATCCACACTTTTTAGTGTTTATTAATTTTAACTACATACTTTTTGATTTTCCTGTCAAAATATATCTGGTTTTTAGGGTTCCGTAGTCAAACTAGGAACCGTCCGTCCGTCCGTCCGCAGTCCAGAGACTCTTAGTACTAGAAAAATGTAATTTGGCAACAAAGTGGTAAAATAAATTATAAAAAAAAAATTAGTGTACCTCCCCTCCATTTAACGTGGGGACAGATTTTTTTTCTCGTCTACCCTATAGTGTGGGGTGTCGTTGGATAGGTCTTTCAAAAATATTACGGGTTTATAAAAACAGCGTTTTTCGATAAGGTTTATGAAATATTAAGCTTCAAAGCGCTAATTTTCCCCCGCCCCCACCTACAGCCAAAACTACAAATACTAAATATCTATAAAAAATCTCTAATGAAAGAGCATATAACGAATTTTAAAGGAAAACTATCTCATTATTCGAAAAACTCCATTATTCGTTTTATTTTTTACTTTGTTTAGCATGTTTTACTTATTTTCATGCTATTTTGGTTCGGTATTTTATTGTTTTTATTTACTTTATTTTAGGAGCCTTGTTCGTTAGATGAATAAAGTTTGTATCTATCTATCTATCTATGTGAATGATCCTGATTGGTAAAAAAATGCATCGGCAAAGATGCGTGCAGCGAAAAATATGCATGTAGAAATTAAATCGTGTGGGAAACTTAACTACTGCTTGTAAACATCTATGGGAAAAAAGAAAATGGGTAAAAACGCGAACAGGAAGGTAAATATCGGGAAAAAAATAATTCGGGTAATTGATCTACGAGTATAGTATGAACTCACCTTGACTATGCTAATGTTGTAATTAAGCTCAAACTTGATGTAATCGTCTTCACAACTGAAAAACCTCTTGAAACCTTTCCTTATCTTGAGCTTCTGTTTCACATCGCCTTCTTTCACAACTCCTTGTCTTTCTTTAACATTTAACCTTTGCACTTTCCTTTTCTTATCACTCTTAACAGTTTTTGGACACTTAACACTTATTTTTTTATTCCTTTTAATATGTTTTGCTCGTTTAACACTAATGTCTTTATCACTTTTAATATTTTTTGCACTTTCAACACTTACTTTTGTTCTATTTCTTAACACTTTTTTAGGAAGTTCTTCTTTCTCAATTTCTACTATTGGTTCTTCAACCTTTACTTTTATTAAAACATCTTCAATGTCATGATTATCACTAGCATTATCATTATAATCATCATTATCTAGTAAATTATCCTCTATATGTGCATCGGTATCTTCATTTATATCAATATCATTATTAATGTCTCCATCGTATATGATTTCTATCGGTTTCTGGTCTAAAATCTCTATGGTCAGAGGTAAACAGAGACGGTTGGCTTTCCGGTCTATTGTTCTTATGTAGTCTGTGGTTAACTGAAAAAAAAAACGTAATGTTTACTTATTTACAACTACTCTCGGCACGTATATCAAACATACAGTGGACACAACTAGGCCACTAGGTAGACTGACCCTGCCTCTGAAGCCAGCCATCCTGGGTTCACATCACGGTAAGAGCAGATATTTGTGTGATGAGCGCGAATATTTGTTCCCGAGTCTTGGATGTTTTCTATGTATTTAAGTATGTATTTCTCTATATAAGTATGTAGGTATATCGTTGTCTAGCACCCATAGTACAAGCTTAGAGCTTAGTTTAGGACTAGATCAATTTGTGTGAGATTGTCCCCTGATTTATTTATTTATTTACAAAATAACTAGCTTATAGCCGCTGCTTCGTCCTCCGCGTCGACCACGACCACCAACTTGACAATGACACGTGCCAGGTGACGATTTGGTATACATTGCAAAGTTAACACGCGGATACATCACTAGGTTTAACATAAGCTACGCGATGTACACTGAAAGATGCATACCAACAACTTTAAAAAGACTTGTTTATAATTCTGTAACCACATTTTGCATAATCAGGCCAAGAAGTTTAGTAGTGTTATTAATGACAGGTTGCACGCCCATCGCCTAACAGTACTACAAGCCCTTATTCCCTTAGTCGCCTCTTACGACATCCACGGGAAGACAGGGAGTACCACTATTCTAACCCGGCAACCACACGGGGAGTATATTTTAATTATTTAAGATAAAAGAAAAGATAGCCTGTTTAAATTCAGATTACGTGCTTTATCCATTCTAAATTCATTTCCTTTAAATCCCTAGAAGGTGTAACAAACATTCTAATGGATTGCGTAAAAATACGTTAGTACTACAAATAAGACGGCATTAGCTTCCAACACCATTTATGTTTTGTATTATTTATGTTTTTTTTTCTCTTCTGATTTTATACCAATTCTCGGGCAAGTTTGCCAAAAATAGTCTAACTGTACATACGAGAGCACACTGCGCACGTTTTATTAGGGCACACGTGTTTGGAAGCTGTTATTATTATTTTTTTGTTAGAGTTTTGTACTTTTTCTGTGTCATTTTCCTCCATCTCAGGCTCCAGCTGAAAACCAGCGCCGAGGCTCTGAACAGCTACTTACAAGCTGAGCTGGTTAGTCTTTTTGGCTTTAGTAGTACAATTGCATTTCAGAGAGGGTCTTTCCAAATCTTAAAAAATATAGTAGTGTCTTTTTTTTATCGGGCGCGATGAGTGATTTAACTTTCCGTCGCACTTCTACTTGTTTTAAGTAATATGTTAATTTTAATAAAAATAAACTGCTTAACGATAATCAGTTCGGCTTTACCATAGGACGATTCCCAACTGATGCAGCATCTGTACTCATTAAATATATAACATTTGGGAGAAATCTTGTGATGCAATAGGATTTTATGCGACCTTACCAAAGCTTTCGATTGCGTAGATCGTGCGACTCTTATAATAAAATAAAAACATTATGATCTGTCAAATAATTATCTGTCTTATGTCTTCATATTATATTAGTGATAGAACACAAATAGTTGTTGCAAACCAAACAGTCTATTGGAGCAGCAGTTAAATTAGGTGTTCCTCAGGGCTCTATATTAGGTCCTTTTTCTATTTTTGGTTACCCACAGTAGATAAACTTTGTAATATTGTGCTTTTTGCTGATGATACATCATTTATTTTCAAGGTAGAAATTCAGTTCGACAGCTGACGCTGTTAGGAAAATCAGTCAACTTACCAATGCTGCCCTCCTAAGCAAAAAAGCAGTAGGTATCTCAGATATAATGTCCAAAGCAGATTCAATCCTATCCTGTTAGTAATAAGGTTACATTTGCTACAGAAGTTTTGTCTGAGATACTGCCTTTTATATTAGCAGGGCAGAATGTTAGTTAGTAATTCTCGCGTTTTTATTCAGCAGTGGTCTCCTCTTGGGAAGCTCTGGTACAATTTTGACGTGCAAAAGTGCCCGTGCGGCCTAGTTCATTGTTGTTCTTATTTAATTGTTGTTTTATTCCTAATATTATAGCCGAATATATGTTTTTTCCTCTCTTTTTGATCTCTCTCACACACAAGCTTCCCTTTTTATAATATTAGTGTGATGTGGCGTGATTGAAGGATATACCATATACCTACCTACCGCCAACCTACCCGCCCCCAAGCAGCAGTTTACGCATTGTGTTCCGAGACAGAAATGGTGAAATTACTAGCATAGAAACATTGACGACACCTTAGCCTGGTTGGTAGTGACCCTGCCTACGAAGCTAGTGGTCCTGGGTTCAAGTCCTGGTAAGGACAGATACTTGTGTGATGAGTGCGAGTATTTGTTCCTGAGTCTTGGATGTTTTCTATGTATTTCTCTATATAAGGTCAATTTGTGTATTGTCCCCTGATATTTATATATTATTATTTATTCCATCTTAGTCCTCAGGGTTAATAATGCATTAGGAGTCTTAGGATTGCAGTCTTGATAATGCTAATTCTCTGGGTCTCTGATCTCACTTACAATTGGGTGGACTGTGTGCTCGTTTGTCTTTTACCACAGAAAAATATCCCTCGACATTTTTGATTGTGACAGTTAAGTGAGAGTTTTTTTTATATTTATCTTAATAATAAGCAATGACAGTTTTGGCAAAGACTAATCAAAATCGAATCACAAAGTAAAAGAAGAAGTAGAAGTCAGTGTGGGTCAGGAAGGCCGAATTAAAAAAAAACCTGTTTTTTCATACCATTTTTAAAAAAAAACCTTTTTGTATGAACTTTCCACCCCATTTATTTATTGATCTATCATTAAGGGATCATTCCATTTTTAGGGTTCCGTAGCCAAATGGCAAAAAACGGAACCCTTATAGATTCGTCATGTCTGTCCGTCTGTCCGTCCGTATGTCACAGCCACTTTTTTCCGTAACTATAAGAGCTATACTGTGGAAACTTGGTAAGTAGATGTATTCGGTGAACCGCATTAAGATTTTCATACAAAAATAGAAAAAAAACAATAAATTTTTGGGGTTCCCCATACTTAGAACTGAAACTCAAAAATTTTTTTTTCATCAAACTCATACGTGTGGGGTATCTATGGATAGGTATTCAAAAATGATATTGAGGTTTCTATTATAATTTTTTTCTAAACTGAATAGTTTGCGCGAGAGACGCTTCCAAAGTGGAAAAATGTGTGTCCCCCCCCCCGTAACTTCTAAAATAAGGGAATGATAAATGTAAAAATAATATATGATGTACATTACCATGCAAACTTCCACCGAAAATTGGTTTGAACGAGATCTAATAATTAGTTTTTTTTTAATACGTTATAAATCGTAAACCGCATTTTACCTTTCATTCAATCAACTCAAATATAATAAAGAATTAAGAAAAACATTTAATTTTATGAACATAAACCTTATGCATAAACCGTGAACCATTATTTTCTAATACGAGTAAGAAATCGGTAATAGTTTCCCAAGTAAACAACAATTCGCTTGGGGCGTGACTTTATCGGTAGCGGGAGCGCGCGCGGGGAGGTTCCCGACTACGCTTACCCGAACGGGCAGCCACGTGAGGGCAGCCGTCATTGACACTCGTGTGCGCGGAGTTATTGTCAAACTGGAATATATATTAGCTTGTTTAGCTATCACAAGCCTATATGGGCTCGCATATAGTACCTAATTATAATGTTTACTTATCAATATCTTATTTAAAAAAAAAACACTATTATTAAAACATCGATCAAAGTTACAACGAGGTACAAGAACTTTTATATTATGTATTTTTAATATCTACGTTACAAACCCTAAACCGCATTTTACCTTTCATTCAATCAACTCCAATATAATAAAGAATAAAGAAAAACATTTATTTAGATGTATAGTTGTACGGAACCCTACGTGCGCGAGTCCGACTCGCACTTGGCCGGTTTTTATTTTAATCAAATCTTTCTTGATATTTGGTTCTGAAAAAATAAGGTTCTAATTAAAACTAAGGCAATTTAGTTTTTTGTTTTTTATTTAAAATAACAGACACATGAATACATGATAAAGTAGAGGATGACTAACATGGTTTGATATTTGAAAAATATTTTTACAAATAAACTAAAAATAACAAAGACAATACATTTTAATTAAATGATCAACTAATCATCATGTTTTTATTTTTATACAAAAGTAGATAACATAAGCAACAAAAAAATATAATTTGGTTTTTAAAACGTAGCGGCTGAATTATTCCCGATACTGATAACAATTGGGTAAACAGCCCTCCCTAAATTCTATTAACACACAGGACACAGTCTTTTTTTTCTGAAACCGTAAGCTTATCAATGATATTTTAAATAATCCTGAAAAGTTTAGGGTTTAAAAAAAAAATACTGTATGCCAAATGATGACTATGCGAAATGATCATTATGCCAAAAAAAGTTATGCCAGATGAAGAGAACCCCTTAATAATATCTTCCTATCTGTGCAAACATGTAAACGGATGTTTTATTGTTCCAACAGTAATCCCTATTTAATACGTTAATCTTATTTTATTTCTAGAAATTATTACATGTACTCAAGTCTATTTCTAAAAATATTTTTCAAGTATCAAGTCGTGTTTTGTACTGCATACATTTCCTTCATGACCGCTGTTTCAAATACAAAATGATCAATAAATATGCCCTTCGTTTTAATTTGAGCCTCTTTGTTTAAGACTTAAAGACGCATTTCGTGTCAAGGAGTGTTACAATTACTACTTCTTTAAGCGAGTACAAGTTTGACAATGATAGATGACAGGTCACAATTCGTTATACATTGCAAAGTTAACAAGCTTTCACATGATTGGGTTTCATATCAGCTGCGCCATGTACAGAAATGTCACCAGTCACATGTCATTGTCAGGGTAGTGAAATAGGGGGTTTAACTAGCTGATTTGGAGTTGTTAGTGATTTTGATACGACCTGGGAGGCAATTTTTGAAGCTCACCGACGAAAAATAACTAACTTTGAAATCAATTTGTACAGCGAGCCCACCTTTTGGATTTGATATCATTAATACGATGAGGATTGCAAAGATGGTAATTTTTCTTCGGTGAGCTTCAAAAATTGCCCCCTGTGGTGCGATTTTTGAATCTCACCGACGAATAATTACTAACTTTAAAATCAATTTGTGCAGCGATTTCATCTACGAGCGGGCCTACCTTTTGTATTTAATATGATAAAGGCGTTATAATATGATATGAAATCCAAAAGGAGAGTCCACTCGTATCTTTTTGTTTTGTTTTGTTAATTTGTCAATCCTCTTGCATTGTCGTTGCTTATTTGACTTCAGGGTTAACCGGAAGAGTTCCCATATGGAATAAGTTCGCCTTAGTACATTATCTATATTGATGCAAATGTCTTGTGATTGTTTATGTGCAATAAAGTGTTTACATACATACATAAGAACTTAAGTAAGTGTCATCATCTTCATCAGACACTGTTTTCATTGCATGTATTTAAGTATTGTTTATGTATTAAACTTACCGGACATGGAACACTTGCACAATATTTAATTGCAAACTAACACACACGCACACTTACACGTATCACACGTAAATGCACGCACAAGCACGCCAATGCATGACAGTATGTTTTTGTTTGAAATATTATTACCTTGTTCTTTTTGCCTATGAGTTTGCTTGTTGTAGCTCTGTCGCTCCTCGGGGTCGTGGCAGAATATCAGCGTTTTGCTCATCATGAGCAAAGCTATACGCTGAGCCATTTCCTTTTTGCACTGCTGCAACGCACACATTCTTCTGGCAACTTTTTTGTGTATTTTAAATGTAATTGTGTTGTTTTTAATTACCTTTGTCAATTGTGTGTGTGATTTGTAGTACGCAAATAAACGTTTTATCTATCTATCTATCTATCTATCTATTATATAAACTTGTATATTATTTATGTATTATATATTTTTTTTTTTTTTTTTAATGTTAAGTAGTTATTTAGATTTAATTTAGTTTTTAACACTGTTCATTTCTCTAACTGCACCGGTTTTTTATTCTCTGTTGAACATGTGGTTGACTGGTAGAGAATGCCTTTAGGCATTAAGTTCGCCATTTGTACTTTTTACATTTATTTGTATTGTGCAAAGAAGATTAAATAAATAAATAAATAATAATAATACATATAAATCATCGGGTTCTAATCCCGGTAAGGGCAGATATTTGTGTGATGAGCACGAGTAGTTCCTGAGTCTTGGCTGTTTTCAATGTATTTAAGTAAGTATGTATTTCTCTATATAAGTATGTTTATCGTCGTCTAGTACCCATAGTAACAACAAGCCTAGAGCTTAGTTTGGGACTAGGTCAATTTGTGTGATATTGTCCTTTGATATTTATTTATTTATTATTTATTCACGATGCAGTTAGTCGCCTTCTTAAGTACTACAGAATAACGAGCCTGATCAGCCTCGTATCCTGATCACCGTACCATTTGTAGAGTACATAACGGCTACACGGAAGTTCGCTTACTTGCGACGCGATCTGCCCCCTATTTCACCATCTTGACAATGACAGGTGACAGGTGACAATTCTATATACAAAGCAAAGTTGACACGCTGATACATCACTGGGTTTCATATAAACTGCGCCGTGTACACTGAAATGTCACCTGTCACCGGTAGTTGTCTTAATGGTGAAATAGGGGGTCGTATACACGTTTAGTTTAGCTAACTTGGTAACGGATAAAGTTTAAAAAGGATATAATTCGCCATCGCAATTAGTGTCGAAAACATTTAAAACCTAACTGGTATTACAAAATCGACGGCGCATCGTATACTGCTAAAAACCAGTGGACTGTTTGTTTCTTTTTTTTATTATACCATAAATCAGACAACATAATCCAAAAAATGGATAGTACAATAACTTATATTACATATGATTTCATTCATTAGTATCGTAAGTAAAAGGGGGTGAATATGGACTAAGGGGTGCCTACACAACCTAAAATGAAGCATGTTATGTTATTATGATGTTTTGACGACACGTTGGCCTAGTTGGGAGTGACCCTGCCTCCGAAGCCAACGGTCCTGGGTTCAAATCCCGGTAAGAGCAGATATTTGTGCGATGAGCGCGAATATTTGTTCCTGAGTCTTGGATGTTTATAAGTATTTATCTAAGTATGTTTATCGTTGTCTAGTACCCATAGTACAAGTCAAGAGCTTAGTTTGGGACTAGGTCAATTTGTGTGACATTGTTCCGTGATATTTATTTATTTATTTATGATGTTCGTTATAAGGCTGAAATACTTTGTTCCTATTTGTAACAAGTTATGCTTTACTGTAGGTTGTGTCCCTATTCAGCCCTTAGTCCATATTCACCCCGTTTTACGGTACCTACTTAATCTAGATAAAATTTAAACGAAAAGAAAAGCCTACATAAGGCTTTTCCGTCACAAGACGATTAAATTGCCGCATGACGGAGCAGTCGTCGAACCTACTATGGTCTCTAGGATAGGGTTGGAACAAGCACGCATTCGGTAAAGAAGTGAGGCAGAACTTTTCCGCATAGGGAACATGCAACTTGTTAAGATTTTAAAACTTCCTGTAAAGGTGGGTACGAACTAGAGCAGCCTCGGGTTGAGGCACGCACGGCACCTATTTTGCTCTAATTAGTACGCGCTCACGCGCTGTGCGCGAGCAGCGTGCGAGCGGCGCGCGGCGAGCCGCCGAGAGTTGGTCTTTTGACCGTGCTCAAAGGCGCCTCAGAGTGCGTGCCTCGCGTAGATTGGACGTGTATCGAGCGTGCCGCGGGTAGAACGACAAATTCTAACTTGTCTGTGGGCGAGGCGATTTGATAAATTTGCTGAGCCGTTCCAACACTGAGGCAATTTCTTCTTCTTTTTGTTAATAATTCGGTGTATGATAAACGCGGCGTCGGACTCAGCTGTCATCGCGTCCGACGCCATTTTGAAATGTCGGCTCGCGGCCAGCGCGCTGCCTGAACCCGCGCATGTTTATGTGCAACAGTTTGGCTCGCGAGCAGCTTGCTGCGCGGGGCGAGCCTGCCTCAGGCTGAGCCGCTCAGATTTGTACCCAACTTAAGGTATTTTTCGGCATCCTTATTTTATTTACGTATTCAATGACTTAAAAGTAATTTCTGAAAGTAATGCATTTTTTTTTACAAGATCCGTATATTTAAAACATGGAACACCTGTAACGTCATTCCTGTCGTCAATTTTGTATAGAGTGTTTTTGCAGAGGGTCTGAACCATGACTTTTTAAAGCTTCATATCTTATGGAAAAATAACACGTCAACTTTTTCGCGTATACAGTATATCCTTCTCTTCCATAGCACTTTCCAGAATGTAAGAAAAAAAATTAAGCATTTTCCCTATTGCATAACGTCGTCAGTGCGAGCTTGTGCAACCATGCCTGATGCACTGCAGAGTCGCGGAAGCCCCAGCAGCATTCTAGAGCCAGTATTGTAATGCACACGCAAGGCACTGAAAACCTGGCAGAACGCTTTGAACAGTGAAATTTACGACACGTTGGCCTAGTTGAGAGTGACCCCGTCTCCGAAGCCAGCGGCCCTGGATTCAAATCCCGGTAAGGGCAGATATTTGTGTGGTGAGCGCGAATATTTGTTCCTGAGTCTTGGATGTTTTCTATGTATTTCTCTATCTAAGTATGTTTATCGTTGTCTAGTACCCAAAGTACAAGCCTAGAGGTTAGTTTGGGACTAGATCAACTTGTGTGCGATTGTCAAGTTAAAAGAAAAAAACAAAGTTCTAGTAGAGTCTCCTTTTCCCAAGAAATGTTGCGGCGTCACACGACGAACAAATCCCACTTGAAACGATGTGGGATTTTCAATACACACAATACATTCACAGAGTATTGAAAATCCGTACCACGTCCGTCCAATTTTCAAGAGCTATTTAGTGTAAACAATACTACTAATTGGTCCATTTGAACCGGGTAAGTAATACGAGATATAAGAACTTATCATATAACAGTCACAATATATACGCTCACTTTGTATAAATATGTTTAATATAACTTACACTTGAGATAATGAACGAAAGATATAATGTCAAAATAACTATTTCCATAAAGTATAACGTTATTAATATATAATATCAATTAATATAACAATTAAAGTGTATAATGTACATGACACCTAACATATAAAACATATATAAATCAAAAAATCTAACATCAAAAAATATAATGCACGTATAATATTATAATACGTGGCCTTTTTAATTGTACAATCAAATTGTTTCACATAGTTTTTTCAAGGGATGTAAAAAAAATAACCTTCTAACCTAACCTATCCGAGTCGGTTCTGCCCAGAGAGGTCTTGCTCGCTCGCTTCGCTCGCTCACATTTATATCATACGATATTATATTTTGTAACACTTATAGCGATCATAATACATATTATCTTTTAGTATATGTCATGTATGTTATACGAACTGAAATTAGTCATTGTGAGTGTTAAATTAAAAATATTATATAAAATGAATATTATATGACTTGACCGTTATTCCTTATAAAAATATTGATTTTGTTATTATTATATTATATCATTATATCTAGTTAACGTTAGTAACATGAAAATAGTTATTATGTAGTTATATCTCGTGGGACGCACCCATTTGAACCAACCGACCACTTGAATGTCCAATCTCACTTGAGATTTTTGCGAGATATTGACGAATTATTAGAAGATGTAGACTTACCCACAGGAGCATTATGTTCCTAAACGATGGTGCTTCATGCTGTTATGTGGCAGACGATGTAAAGGGCGGACGATGGATGCAATATGGTGACGAAAGCATAGGATGGATAAGACTTTGTGGCGACTACACTTTATTCCATGGCTCGCAGTCTGACAGCGCCGAGTCACTGCGTGAAAAAGGATGTCTGTTTGCTGTTAAAGCCAGAAAAATATTAATATTTATTTAGCTCTGCCTTAATGTTATTTATAATGTGATCGGTGATAGCGATCGACAACGTTGCTTTTAAATAATATAACAAATAATTGTGAACGTTGTTTTATTCTAGTGAAGATTTAGACAGCTCCCCACAACTTTTATTCAATTTCATGTGATATTAACGTAAAAAAAAATGCAGATTTTGATATTTATTAGTAACCGCATAATACCTCTGGGTCATTCTTCTTTTCTACCGACAATTGCCTGTCCTCATTT
Source organism: Acleris holmiana (assembly GCA_949316455.1). Lineage (NCBI taxonomy): Eukaryota > Metazoa > Arthropoda > Insecta > Lepidoptera > Tortricidae > Acleris > Acleris holmiana. The sequence goes on along the minus strand of OX438790.1, from coordinate 259,381 downwards.
TACCATACGTTATCAGTTAGAGTATTGATTATTAATGTTTTAGTGTTTGAATATACGTCCAAACATTTATTCATCTATTAGTACTAAATAATCTTTCACTTTCTCTATCCAGTGTGTTTTTTTTATAAGTTTGTTTTTCATACAATCGCGTGACAGAGTGGTAATACAAAATTTAGTCTCCTCTGAAAACGGCCACTCTGTCACAGTACATTCTGAAAAACCGCCATAAAGAAAAAAACATTATCGCCACCGAAATAATCATTAATTAGTCCAAATAAAAATTCACGCAACGTCAAAATCAAAAATTAAAACCATAATTATCAATAGCTGAAAAACGCAAAATATAGAAAAATGACGATGTATTGTGGGTGACGGTGTATGTGTTTAGTGGTGGTAGGACCCTGTGCAGGGTCCGTCCGGATCGCTACCACCATCTTATCCATTAACCACCCGCCAAGCAATAGTGTTCGCATTGTTGTGTTCCGGTGTGGGGATAAGACAACCGGTGAAATTACTAGCATAGAGGCATTCCATCTTAGTCCTCAGGGTTAGCAACGCATTTGAGGTCTTAGGATTATAGACTTGAGAATTCAAATGCCTATGGGTCTCAGATTCCACTTACCATCAGGTGGCCTGAGTGCTCGTGTGCCTTCACCTTGTCATAAAAAAAAAATAAAAATAAAAAATTGTCGGTAAAAAAGTAGAACGACCCCTCTACCCTTCACAGTACATAATGGGATAGGATCATGGGGTCTACTTCGCAACTCGTCTCTATCGCAACTCGTCTATGTCGCAACTCGTCTATGTCGCATTTGGTCTAAATATCAGCTGGTCTAAAAAGCAACTGGTCTACATTTTTTTTTGGAGTAGCAACTGGCCTAAGTAGCAACTTGACTAAGTAGCAACTCGCCTAAAGTAGCAACTGGACTAAGTAGCAACTCGCCTAAGTAGCAACTGGTCTAATTAGTACAACCTTTTTCCTCCCTCTGAATAGGGGAGAAAACTTGTCAATGTCATTAGAGATGTCAAGTCATTAATAAAGTCCCTTATTACTGAACTACTATTTTGCATCCGTCGTCCGCCCATTAGTTATGTGACAATTGTTAGAGCACATTTATACGAACGATTTCCAGACAAAAGGATAGGTGTGCTGCCGTAATATCAAAAAAGGCTAACTACATAGTAATAGTATAAGCATTATCTATTTAATTTGGTTACCAATAGAGCATAGAATGCTTCGATTACAACTGCACTTAGCCGCCTTCTTTAGTACTATGGTAGCGTGGTGGGCATATCACTTGGCCGCCAAACTCTCCAGGGCCTATATTCAGGTGCGTTAAAACGATATCGTGTTCGACTCGTTTAAGAATCGTTTATGTCACAGTCGCCATTAATGTAAATGACATAAGAGTTATCAAAACGTTGTCAATACGGAAACACGCCAAATACGATATCGTTATATCGCAGTTGAATAGAGGCCCTGATCTTGAATCAAATTCTTTTTCTCTTTACAAGAGCGAGGGGCGAGAAAGACGAAAGAAAGAGGCGGAAGTATAAATAAAACCCAAAAGTTCGGCCATCATACGGTTTTTTTCAGGATATTCAGAGCTGCATTGAGCACGAAGGTCACTTTTTAATTCGATACGTATATTTTTTTTATTACCTACATACATACATAAATCACGCCTGTTTCCCAGAGGGGTAGGCAGAGACCACTTCTTTCCACCTGCTACGATCCAGACAAAGGTTTCGCTTCTTCCACATTCATACATCGAGTCATGCATGCACGTCGGTTTCGGGTACTTAAGATTCGGCCCTTTTCCAGTATTTCCACGATTTGATTGAAAAAAGTACGCTTAGGGCGCCCCCTTCCGACCCTTCCACTCACTTTAGCACTGTATATTTCTTTCGTCTTTTTTTAATTGATGTTAGTTATTACTACAAAAAGTGAGAATTAAGGATCGAGTAGGTTTAGATATGTTTTTTGGTATGATCCTTTAATGATATATAAATAGCGGTATAAAGTTAATAAAATAAGGAAGATTTTGTAGATAGCCCAAAAAAAGTTGTTTTTTTTAATCTACCTTAAATTCTGAACCAAACTTGATCTTTTCTTACTTTGTGATTCGTTTTTAATTTTTTTTTTTTCGTTGAAATGTGACGAATCGTTAAAATTTGTCATTTTCTACATACAAAATGTGACAAATCTTAACGAGACGTTTTGAATATAGGAACGCAAGGTCAAAGGCACTAATATTGATACAGCCATACTTGTTTTTAATTCTGTAACCACATTTTAGTGCATAAGTGACAGGTTGCAAGCCCATCGCCTAACAGTACTACAAGCCCTTATTCCCTTAGTCGCCTGTTAACTATCTATCTCTCTATATAAGTATGTTTATCGTTGTCTAGTACCCACAGTACAAGTTTAGAGCTTAGTTTGGGACTAGGTCAATTTGTGTGTCACTGTCCCCTGCTTTTTAGGGTTCCGTAGTCAAACTAGGAACCCTTATAGTTTCGCCCTGTCCGTCCGTCCGCCCGCAGCCTAGCGCAGAGACTTTTAGTAATAGAAAGCTGTAATTTGGCATGAATATGCATATTAAGTCACACCAACAGTGGTACAATAAAATGTAAAAAAAATATTTCTTTTAGGGTACCTCCCCTACACGTAACTCGGGGTGTATTTTTATTCGCGTGTACCCTATAGTGGGGGATGTCGTTGGATAAGTCTTTCAAAAACATTACGCGTTTGTAAATACAGTAAAGCTTTAAAGCGCTAATTTTTGTAGAAGGGTGGATCAACTTTTCGTTGTTGTTATTCTGTCCCGTAAGCCAGGAGACAACAGTGATAGAGTTCCTTAGAAAAATGGTTATAATATACACTACTAATACGCTTGGAAGAAAACCCATAAAATAATGGGCTTGTAATTGCCACAAAAACCGATGTTTGCTGGATTTATATACTTTAAAATCGTGGTTTTAAAGAGTGACCCAGGAGACGTCACGATGGCAACGAGCTACAAAGAAAAGTTGATTGACCCTGAACTCAAGTGTCCCCCCCTCCCCCCCACTACAGCCAAAACTACAAATACTAAAATCATATAACACTGCACCAAATGGCTTTAAATAGAAAATGAGTTATTACTTGTTGTTTTTTATGTTTGTAGTACTTAAAGGCTTTGGAACCCTACACTGAGCATGGTCCGACATGCTCTTGCCCGGTTCTTTTTATTAATATTTATACCGCGAGAGGAAAAGGGGTATTAACAGAAAACACATGTAATTTGGATACACGCGTTTAATGGAACACACCGTTGCTACAGAATACGTACGTACATATATGACCTTATGCTAAACATAATAATGAAGTAAGAATAAATAGGAATATTAGTTCCGCCAATCACCCAGTTCACCTAACCATATAATTTCATTTCTATAGCCTATTTATCTGTCATCATTCTAAAACAGTCCTACATTTTTTTTCATTTTTTTATGTTAAGGCGAAGGCACACGAGCACTCAGGCCACCTGATGGTAAGTGGAATGTGAGACCCATAGACATTTGAATTCTCAAGACTATAATCCTAAGACCTCAAATGCGTTGCCAACCCTGAGGACTAAGATGGAATGCCTCTATGTTAGTAATTTCACCGGTGGTTGTCCCGGGGGCATATCGTGAACTGGACAATCGTCGATCGCTTTACAAATTACGTTTGTCTAAAGGGCCTGCGTGGCTTCGGCTCAATGTACTCCCATAATACGTAATTGGTAAGATATATATGTATATATATATATAGGAATAAAGAAAGAACTAGTTTTTAATAATACAGGCTACACTTGAAGATCAAATCCAATTAAATCCAATTCTTTTACATTTAGACACTTCCTACGACTGATTACATTATTCACTGATAACAAGGTGAGCACGGCTTCGATCGACGGTCGATCGATTTTTATCGACCGGTACCCATCAGCGACAGCTACCACACGAATCGATCGAAGTCGATTGATGGCATCAAACGACGATCGATCGATTGTTTATCGATCAGCGAAAGCTACCACATCAATCGATCGATGTCGATCGATGGCATCAAACAACGTCCGATCGATTGTTTATCTACCGGCATCCATCACCGAAAGCTACCACACCAATCCATCGACGTCGATCGATGGCATCAAACAACGTCCGATCGATTGTTTATCTACCGGCATCCATCACCGAAAGCTACAACACCAATCGATCGATGTCAAACAATGGCATCAAACGACGTTAGATTGATTGATTATCGATCGGCATCCATCACCGAAAGCTACCACACCAATCCATCGACGACGAACGATGGCATCGAGCGACGGTCGATCGATTTTTTATCGACCGGCGTCCATCAGCGAAAGCTACCACACCAATAGATCGATGACGATCGATTGGTGTGATTGCCCAAAGGTCACCGCTCGTCCATGGAGATTAGATAATAATTACATAAAACTAAAGCTTATTTACAAATATAAATATGATTGAGACCTACAAAATCCTTAATGGACTCTACAATTTGCCAGAACTCGGTGGCAAATTACCGGAACAGAAAGGAAAAACTGCGAGGGCACTCTACAAAACTTATACGCACTTATTCCTTGTCTCACCACATAGTGTGGAAAAGCGAGTTACAGAACAATGCCCTCAGTTAACTTAATCATTTAAAAGACTAGATATTTAAAACTATACAATAACACAAACGGACAATGTTATGCAAGCAAATTTGAGCAGCTGCTACAAATAAATTAATAACAAATAATAATTAAGGTGTGAACTTAAGTTAGGTACAAAGTCACATCTTGGACTGATGCGGGCGTTATACGGGTGATACGCACGGCAAAAATCGACTGTTTAAATTGACTAGAATTGCAACTTCCAAAGTATACCATCCGACTTGGGCCCGCTACTGACCGTAGCTGGTGATCGCTTGCCGCGAATAATTGGAATGTGCTGCGGTTTTTATCGGCAATTTTTGCATAATTTCATCTAACTACCTACGAAGTCAATAATAAACGTCCAGTATAAAACCAAATATTTTTTGAAGGATAACGCTCAAATTACATATTTTGTATAACATTCATATCGACTAACACTTACATTAAGTATAATTATTAAAAATAATAAAAACATTTGCAATAATGATCAGGTGATATAATAATCATGTATGTTTTGCATCAAACTAATTATAATATTAATTTGAAATAAGCCAATTTGCAAAATTAGGTCAAACTCACCTTAATAACCCTTGCAAGGAATAAAAGCTCCGCACGGCGGAGCTACTTCGACTTTGTCGATATTATTTCAAGCTTTATGCTCTCTTTATGTTTAAATCCAATGTACATTATGCATGTTAAGCATTATAAAGCGCGACTATTATACTATTTGTTCATTATGCAATTACAGATTATGGATACCTACTGGAACTTTGAGAAGAAATTATGCCTTTTGCTGTCATGCACTTTACATGTACATCATTTCATAAATAGACTGATCGGAATTATGCAATTGGTGTTATGTCGACTATCGTAAACGATGCGACTAGAGACGCAGTGAAAACCTACATAACTCCTACACTAAGTCCAGTCCTCCCCTCTGGCAGAGTTTAAACAGTAGTTCAACTTTAAAAGGGATATCGCTTGCTTGTGTGTGCGTGCCTCGACCGTACGCACCGCGAGCCACAACAAGCCGGACCGAGCCGTTTGTCGGCGCAATGTCGTCACCGCGCAGAAATATCATGAGGTGGGTAAGAATTAGAGCAGCCTCCGGTTGAGGCACGCACGGCTCACCTATTTTGCTCAAATTCGTGCGCGCTGACGCGCTGTGCGCGAGCAACGAGCTGCGAGCCGTCGAGAGTAGGTCTTTTGACCGAGCGCAAAGGCGCTTCAGTGTGCGTGCCTCGCTTAGTTTGGACGTGTATCCGAGCGTGCCGCGGGCAGAACGACCAGTTCTAACTTGTCGCTGAGCCGTTCCACCACCGAGGCGATTACTTCTTCTTTTTGTTAATAATTCGGTGAATTATGATAAGTTCCGACGCCATTTTGAAACGTCGACTTGCGGCGGGCACGCTGCCTCACGCGCAACAATTTGGGTCGCGAGCAGCTCGCCGCGCGGGGCGAGCATGCCTCAGGCTGAGCCGTTCAGATTCGTACCCAGCTATGCATAGACAACCCTAGTGCTCGAGCAGTAATAAATAACAGAAACCCGTAAAGGGCCGGAGATGACCTACTTTTCTATTTATACTACGCCTAATAATTTGAATCCATCAGCGAGAAAATAAAGTGCAATTACCTTTGCCCTTAAATTATATTATTAACTTTTTATCACATAAAAATGAACTTTACATTCATTAAAACAAAGTTCACACTAAATTGCCTTGATTATGTTTAATTCCCGTCACGTAAAAAGGCCGCGGGCGATGTACCTGTGCAATCGAGCATTTATCGACGAAATTTGGGGAACTTATGGGCGCTCGCGACTGCACTTATGCGGCAACACATCCCCTCCATTGTCACCCAGCGGCCTTTTTACACGACGAGAACTATATCCCCTATAGCACACCGGGTCTCACGTAAATTCAAGTTAGTCAGAATTAAAGTGTCGCAAGAAATAACAGATAAAGTTACAGTCACTTACACAATTGTGGTGTCGGATCATTTGCTTGAGGACGTCCTGCGAACGGCCGCATACATCTTTGAAGTCGCTGCATTTCACCAGCTGAGTGTGGCAGCAGCTGCATATGTGCTGCGGTAGATTGTCCCAGCTACAGAACTGTTGATGAAATAATTAAGTTTAACCTCTGCAGAAAGAATGGTGTTCTAAGTGTAATGTATGCATCTGTGTGCCAATCTGTAGCATCGTAGATCCTAGCCTCCTAGCGCCCTTTGTTCTTCTCAAGGAAATAACTTTTAATAGCGCGCTGCCTAGATACGTGAACCAATATTCCTATCTTCATCATTCACTTGAACTATGTTCTTGCTGGTTGAGTAATTTCCCTTCTTTCTTATTCTGAGCCTTTTGTTGGGGTGTCTAATCATATTATCATTATATTGAAACACCCTTCATGGAATTTATTTTCATTGAGCGCTATTTTCTGCTGAAGCCATAATGTTTTCAGGATATCTTAAACATCTAACCTAACCTAACCTACGTAATTAATGTTTAAGATACTGAAAACATTATGGTTTCAGTAGAAAACAACATTCAATGAAATGATACATTTGTTGAAGTGAAATTCGATAAAATGATGACCCGTTTGCTCCTCTATAGGAACAAAATAAATTCCTGTCACCAAATTTTTAATTCTAACTAATATGAACTGTCACTTTCTACCAAATAAATGGTGATTTTTTTCTTGCATAAACAGTTGTATATAATGCCTACATATTGCTTTAAGTTGCATGCATTGTTGTAAATAAATGCCTCGAATCATGCAAGAGTACCCAGGGCGTTAGGAACGTAGTTTATGTTAGTTCTTGCTGAAGAGAACTGGGTCGCAAGCTAAATATTGTAAAATTAGACATAGGCGCTAGGAGACTAGACAGATGGACAGAAGCTATTTTAATTGATTGTTTATTCGCTAGCTATGATGAGAATCAATGGTCTATTGAAGAAATAGTAGCGGAAGCCATTATATTGGGGGTTTATATCGTACTCATCCCCTGCTACTGAAACTGACATTGCATGGTTGCATTAATTTAAGTATAATTAAGTAATCAACCACACACAAGCTGCCTATACTCATATCAGTAGCAAATTCATCAGATAGGGCCGTCCGTTAATATAAAAATTAGTAATAAATAGATTTGGGTTAAGGACCAAAAAGTTGGACCATAGTGAAGCGTAGTTAACCATACAAATAACTTAGGCGAAAAAAATTCTGTTGTGCCACAAAAAGTATCCTTACAATTGTCTGGCTAATTTTTGTCACTCAACGGAAAACTTTCATAGAAAATTTAATTGCTTGAGTTAACATGCCCAACTTTTTGGTTCTTACACATTCCTCCTGTGCTCACAGCCTCTCGGACTGGGAGACCCTCTTAGGACTGGGGCCCGTGGCAATTTGCCTGCTCTGCTTATGCCAATGGCTTATATACACGTATAAAACTTGTTTCTTTAACTACACATAAATACTACATTGGTACAAACCTAGCCATTTATAATACCTCTCTTTAGATTAAACAGTGTATGAGCATCCAAAGCATTTTTTTTTAAAGTGAAACTGTTTTGTACACCACAAACGAAGTGTGGAATTTGGTAAGGAGATACTGTTTGACGTGGAGGCCGACACGGGGTTTTATAAGTGGTAAATAGAAGAAATCATGCTGTACAAGCCAGTATGTTAGGGTAGCATTCAATTTAGTTAGCAACGGGTCTTTCTACAAGTTAAGCTTACCTGCTTCCCAGTAACGTCATAATAGGCATCATCCATGTTAAGATCTTCAATTTTATACAATTTCACGTCAGTCGCCAAACATGTTCGGCAGACCAACAACTCCTCCTCAGCTTCTTGCTTCACATTAGCCATTTTGTGAATAAAACACTATCTATTCCCAACCAAATAACTTGCAAATAGGCAGAATTTGTAGTATTTTATGCAGAAGTACGAAATTATAACTGATATAAATATTATAATGTATAACTCTATGTAGAATAGTGCTGAACTGCTGAACAACTACGTTACGTTGCTTAAGTGATAACTGCGTTAATATATCGATCTGTCAGTTTTGTTTTTATTTTATTGCCAGTAACGTATAAAAGAAACTACCATGGTCAGATTATTGCACATTGTTTTCGAACGTGATAAAACCGATAAAAAAGTTACTACCGAATTGAAAACCTCCTTTTTGAAGTCGTTTAAAACAAGTAACGTTATTGTTTATTACTTTCCCGGAGCTAGCCAGTTCTCGATTATCGCGCTCTATTCGTATTATTCAACCGTGATGAGTTTACACTTGGAATAGCTGCCAGTTTATATACATTTTGACGTATTTATATGACAAAACTGTCACCACCAAGACTTTCTAATCGCGGTTTGATAATATGCAGCGACCAAGATCTGGTACGACCTTCCTTCGCCGATTTGTAACATAACAAATATTGGTAGTTTCAAGAACAAATTGAAAGAGTTAGATTTGTCGCAACAAATAGACAGTTGCATAGATCATTTATTATAACCATCTGAGGCCCGTTTCTCGAAGCCACAATTTACAAATTACAAGCGGAAGCCTCTTAACTCCTTTTTCTAAAAAGAGTTCCGCTTGTAATTTGTAGCCGAGTAAAACGGGCCACCGATTGACTTTGTTGTTATGGTCAATTGTTATTATTAATTTTGTGTTTGCTGAATATTTAGTAAAAAGTTAAACTTGGATTATATAATATGTAAGCAAATAACAATGCGCTTAGGACGCTAGATCTCACTTTTGACATTTGTATTTTTTATATAATTTAGATTGTCAATGTCAAGATATTTTTTTGCTGAATGTATTTATACAGTTTGTGATATACACAAACGATCTATGTGCTGGGAGTGCAAACTTGGGTGTTATACAGGGTTTACATTATTATACAGTACAACTCGTTCTTAAAGTAGTATCCGAGACGGCAACCTTTTGAGTATTTTTTTCAATGTTTATACATACATACATACATAGCATCACGCCTTAACTCCCAGAGTGGGGTAGGCAGAGCTACAGAAATACCAACAAATCTAAAAAGACTTGTTGATAATTCTGTAACCACATTTTGCAGAAGTAGGCTAAGATGTTTACCAGTGTATTATTTATTTATTTCGATGTTTATAATGTTTGTTATTTAGCTACCAGTGTTTTTAATCCACGAAAGCGGTTTTCTAAACATGCAAATTGAAGCAGCAGGGTGGGACGTCGCGAACTGATGACACTGACTATCCAACGAATACCAAAAACAACAATAATAAAACACAATTTAAATTAAATATATTATTCGATATATATGCTTATTTTATTTAATTACAACAATTGCAAGGAAGGTACACAATAGGAAGATAAATTAAAAGCGTTTCTTTCTCATTATTTTACTGGCAACGTCCTATTTAACTGTAAAATTACATAGTTTTTTTTTTTGAATACACTTTATAGCCTCCTGGATCCCCGCATCCTTTATAAAGAACTAAATGAAATAAACTCACCCGAAAAAACCGAGTGTACTTTATAAAGTACCTAATGTTTACCGCTAAAATCAACTTTGTTCTAGCGAAAAACGGTAACAATTCTTAAATCAAGCGGCGGAAGGTTCAGGACTCAAGTGCAAAACACTTCATAAAGGACTCTCGGTTCTTAAGTTTTTATGAGAAAAAAAATGTTGGGATCCAGGAGGATAAAGAACGAGACAGACTTATCTTTCTATTAAATAAATTTTCATTTATAGTAGAAATTTTATAAAATGTCGGAATCCCTAGTAAATTTCTTAAGTGAATTCCGACCTAATTGACATCTTATGTAGGTCGGAATTCACTTAAGAAATTTACTAGGGATTCCGACATTTTATAAAATTTCTACTATAAGTAATTATTTCCGAGTCAGCCTAAATCAAGCTAAACACCGCCCCTTCTCGTCGCTAGTGGAGGTCAATCCTAGCACTAATCAAGCAGAGTGTGATCCCTTCTCAGCGCCAGCGGAGCGCTACACAGGCTTGACGCAAGCGGAGTGCAAGTCCGCCACGAACGGAATGCGATCCCTTCTCGGCGCTAGCGGAGCATAACTCTGGCTTAACGTGAGCCGAGAGCGAACTCGGCTTAAGAGCACAACCCCTTCTTGACGCGAGCGGAGCATTACCCTGACAAGTTTTTTTGTTAAACCTATTTTACTTCTGCCAAAGACGAGGGTACAAGTTGCAAGTGATGAGGCTTTTTTTGTTATCTGCGTGGGTTTGCTAACAGTGAGTCAATTCTACCAATGTCGAAATTGGAATTTATAGTGTTTTCAATTCACGACGTTCGACCCCACTGGTATTTGTTGGTGCAACGTCAATTGGTTGGAGGGCCACGCCGTCGTGGATCAAAAACACTATACAAATAATCGACTAAATTTGACAGCTACATCTGACGTTACCAGTGTTACCAGGGCTTAAGAAAAACTACTAAAATGGTAATAAATATTTGAACAAAAGCACTATAAGATCTTCCGTTTCGCCCCACGTCGTTGCTTGTCGCAAGGCACGTTGTGCATGAGTTTCACGTGTGTGCGCAGATGTGGACCTTGCTTAAACGAGCTGTCACACATCGAGCACTTGTATGGACGTTCGCCAGTGTGGACCTGCCAGACAAACATTACATAGTATTAAACATAAATAGATTGTTTTTTATGGAGAAGGCACACGAGCGCTCAGGCCACCTGATGATAAGTGGATTCTGAGACCCATAGACATTTGAATTCTCAAGACTATAATCCTAAGACCTCAAATGCGTTGCCAATCCTGAGGACTAAGATGGAATGCCTCTATGCTAGTAATTTCACCGGTAGTCTTATCCCCACACTGAAACACAACAATACGGACACTGTTGCTTGGTGGGATGAACTAAATATAGATATTTGGAAATACAATACAAGGATTTTAGAAACGTCAGATACGATCTTCAATTCTGTAAGAAACAATTGAACTTCTCAAAATATTTATGACCGTGTGGTTCTCGGGTTAGAATAGTGCCACTCCATGTCTTCCCGTGGATGTCGTAATCCATTTTTCAGTCACATGCCGTTATCCGATTGAGCTGAAAATGACATACAAATTTAAACCCGATGACAATGCAAAAAAATGGCACCATCGAGCTGGTCTTATGACTGAAGACGGAAGGTGGCCATAGGAACTCCTAAATTACACATGATAAACCCATCGTGTTAGGGCTCGATAGCATCGTCTTGATAAGCAGATGTTACTCTGTGAAAAAAGTACAGTCGGCAGCAAATTTTTTTCACCATTTTTTTTTTTTTTGTTAGTTTATTCCGCCAATGTTGCGAGTAGAGTCTTTCAATCGGCTGTTTCTCCTCGGCGAAGGTAACCGGACGCCCCCACAAATCTCTGTTAGTAGTATGGTCTCGCGATTATGGCTCCCCGACCGGGGGCTCCCTTGTGCACTCACCCGACTGTGCAGCTGGAGCGCCACCTTCTGCTTGAAGGCCTTGGGGCACACGGAGCACATGTACGGCCGCTCGTCCGAGTGCACCAGCTGATGCGTCTGCAAGGATCCAGACCAAACAATCGCAAACATAACCATACATAGACGACATGTTTGTCTAGTCGGCAGTGACCTAGCGGTCCCGGGTTCAAATCCCGGTAAGGGCAGATATTTGTATGATGAGCGCGAGTATTTGTTCCCGAGTCTTGGTTGTTTTCTATGTATTTAAGTATTTATTTCTCTATATAAGTATGTTTATCGTTGTCTAGTACCCATAGTACAAGCCGAGAGTTTGTGACTAGATCAATTCGTGTGAGATTGTCCCGTGACATTAATTTATATAATTACAAACGCTTCTGGTGGCTAACTATAATTATATTACAGAAAATAGATATGTAACGTTTCTAGTAAATGGCGTTTGAAAATAGACAAACTACAATATGTTTAATTGTTTCACTAATGAATCGTCGACTCATTTGGCGTGAACAGAGCGAGAGTGGTTAATTGTGTCTTTTATGATTTTTTTTTTGTATTTAGTCTCCTAAGTGCCTTCTCAGGCACACGAGCACTCTCGAGATAACTAAGACCTTGAACCTTGACCTTGATGAATCTTGAACTTGGGCGCGGCAGTAACATATAAACACGGCAATTTTTTAATAGGTGCACAAATTTTAATATTTGCTTCGCTATTGTTAATCAATAACACATGAGTTATTTTTACTCTAGCTTAATACATATTAGAGATATTGCCGATTCAATGATTCCACTAACTAAACGATATTCATGGACCCTCTAATGCAGGGGTGCGAGGAGAGGGGAGTGTTGTTAAGTAAGTTAATAAATGAAATTTCAAATTTAGAATATCAGTAGGAGAGGGGCTTGTTGTCTGATAAGCTGTACATGAAATTTCAAATTTCGAATATCAATACAGTGTATCGCATACCTACAGCTTGACAACCCATGTCATCAGTGTGACTTTGTGTCCACACGAGAAAATAAAAGAGAAATAATTTGCAACAAAAAAAAAAATTTTTGAACTGGTTTTATTGTCGTAATATATTATATTAACGATACAAAATCATGTTAAAATTTGTGCACTGATAAAAAAAATACCCTGTATACTTTTTGTTATATTAAATATAATTGGATAACTAGTATGGAGTACTACGAGACTACAGAGTAAATTAAACAGGAAAAACTTTGATAGTACTAGTCTCTGGCTGTTTGGAGTTAGTTAATTTTAATTTTATTTTATTTAGTTATCCAAGTCCAATAATTGTTCTAAAAAGTAAAAAACGCGATTTTTTATAAAATGTCAGAATTAAAAATTACTTGAGAAAATCCACCAGGATTCCGCTTTTTTATAAAATTCCTATTATAATTAAATTTTATACACTTTTCGCGGCCGCTGCCATTGGTAAATAAAAACTTTTAATTTTTATTTCAAATTCAAATTCAAATGGTTTATTCAGAATCAGAATCAGAATCAGAATAATCTTTATTCAAGTAGGTTTACAAATAATAAACTCTTTTGAAACGTCATAGTAGCGACTTAGCCTAAATTGACTGCAGGTTCAAATCGCGACCGATCAGAGAAGAACCTGTAAGAAACTCTGTCGGATGTCTTTTTTTTTTTCGACGTTCGCAACCTTTTGTCGTAAGGACTAAACATTTTATTACAAGCAATTCAGTCCCAAGCATTGTTATCATTTATATAGTCTGCATGTCTGCACGTCTGCACGTCTGTATGTCTATTGCATGTCACTACAAAAAAGTACGAGTATTCATGTGGCCGCGGTATTCGAGTGAGATTCATGTGTGTTATTTGGCGGAGTCCTGGAACGCAAATCTGCGCAGACTGTTTTTACAACAGTGAAGTTAACATTTCCGAGCAAGTAAGTAGTGGTATATTTTCATGCAATATTACCTAGATAATTATTATGGGTGTATGTATTTATGTGTTTATGTAGTTTTAATATTTCAAATTACCTATATGTATAGTTTCAATGGTAAATGACGCAATCAAAAAGTGGTTGAACATGCAAACTCTTTGCTTGGATGCACGGCTTAGAAGTTGAAAATTATATTTAAAAAAAGCGGCCAAGTGCGAGTCGGACTCGCCCATGAAGGGTTTCGTAGCAGCAAGTAACATAATATAAAAGTTCGTTGTAGCTTTGATCAATGTTTTTATGACGTATTAAAAAAAACTACTTACTAGATCTCGCTCAAACCAATTTTCGGTGGAAGTTTGCATGGTAATGTACATCATATATTTTTTTTAGTTCTATCATTTTCTTATTTTAGAAGTTACAGGGGGGGGACACACATTTCAACACTTTGGAAGTGTCTCTCGCGCAAACTATTCAGTTTAGAAAAAAATGATGTTAGTGACCTCAATATCATTTTTGAAGACCTATCCATAGATACCCCACACGCACGGGTTTAATGAAAAAAAAATTTAAGTTTCAGTTCTAAGTATGGGGAACCCCCAAAATTTATGTTTTTTTTTTTCTATTTTTGTGTGAAAATCTTAATGCGGTTCACAGAATACATCTACTTACCAAGTTTCAACAGTGTAGTCCTTATAGTTTCGGAAAAAAGTGACTGTGACATACGGACGGACAGACAGACAGACATGACGAATCTATAAGGGTTCCGTTTTTTGCCATTTGGCTACGGAACCCTAACAAATGGTATTGTAAAACACACTAGTGCGAAATATCCAACTTTCCGCACAATTTGCAGCTACGAAATAATACATTTTGATATAAGTGCGGAAAGTTTGACATTTACACGAGTCCCGAGGTGTCTTGGCCCAGCTGCAAGCGAGGGACAAGACTCGGGACGAGTTAAAATGACAGTTCCGCACGTGTATCAAACAACGTTTTTTAATACATTTGCGAAAAAAACATCAATAAAACAGTAAATAAAACTATTACAAGAGACAATTTTACTTTTAATTGACACAGACTTTACAACATGGCATCGGTTGTGACCATTCAGCCAAATAAAAGAAAAAAAATGTCACATAGTAATTTAATTACCTATATTTATAAACAATAAATCAAAACGCATAAATACTCTATTCACCAGCAGTAGCGCATAAAGGTGGATTAGGTATGTTTTCATTTAAGTAATTTTAATATTTTAAGTATTTTACCTATATAGTTTCAATGCTAAATGACGTAATCAAAGAACAGTTGAACATGCAAACTCTTTGGTTGGATTCACGGCTTAGAAGTTGAAAATAATATTTTAAAGAAATGGAATTGTAAAACGCACTAGTGCGTTATATCCAACTTTCCGCACGATATACAGCTACGAAAAGTACAACTTTTTGAGCAACTGTGTTAAAAAGTATGATATTAGCAAGCGTTGACTTACGATGAGCGCCTGCGGCATCGTGAAGGACTTGGGGCACTGCGCGCACGCGTACGGCCGCTCGCCCGTGTGGCTGCGTTGGTGGTACACCAGCGCCGCGTTCGACTGTACACCAGGGCGGTAGAGTTAGATAGGCAAACGAGCACACACGCCGCCTGGACCATGTTTTATAAAGCTACTAGTTACAAATTACAAGCAGAACTCTCTTTCTAGCAAAAGGAGTTAGAAGTTAGAGTTGCCATGTATAACCACTAACATTAGAATTGGTTTTTTTGTTACTAACCAAGAAGCTTATATATGACACTGGAGATTGCACGGCGAACAACGAATTGAAGCCAAGAAAAGTGACCGTGAATGACGTCGCTTATGTTTTCTGTCCCTTTCTTTTCATACTAAAGATAGGGACAAAACACATAAGCGAGGCGTTGTTCGCCGTGACATCCCCAGTGTCATATATAAGTTTCTTGTTACTAACACATTGATCCAATGTTGGTCGTAAATAAATTGGAAATAAATAAAATAAGAAAGAGACTTCCGCTTGAATTTTTAAGCTTTATGTAACAGGGCTCCGATGGTTAGTGGGATCTGAGACCCATAGACAATGTTGGCGCGAGGATTAAAGTGGAATGTCTCTATGCCAGTAATTTTTACCGGTTATTTTTCCTGGAACGGAACAATACTAGAAATACTGCTTGGCGGCAGGAAGTAAAATATATACAACTAACGAACCACCCTCGCTTCGCTCCGGGTTAAAGTATTATGTGGTAACTCTTCACATCATAACGTTTTCAGGATAGATGTTTAAGATACCCTGAAAACATTATGGTTTCAGCAGAAAATAGTGTTCGATGAAACGATACATTCGATGAAAGGTGTTTCGATGACATGATAGACACCCATATTATACATACAGGGTAATTTTTTTAAAGGTGCTCAAATTTTAATATTTGCTTCGCTATTGTTAATCAATAACACATGTGTTATTTTTACTCTAGCTTAATAAATATTAGAGATATTGCCGATTCAATGATTCCACTAACTTAACGATATTCATGGACCCTATAATGCAGGGGTGCGAGGAGAGGGGAGTGTTGTTAAGTAAGTTAATAAATGAAATTCCAAATTTAGAATATCAGTAGGAGAGGGGCTTGTTGTCTGATAAGCTGTACATGAAATTTCAAATTTCGAATATCAATACAGTGTATCGCCTACCTACAGCTTGACAACCCATGTCATCATTTCTAGTGTCACTTTGTGTCCACACGAGAAGGCAAAAGGGAGATAATTTGCAACAAAAAACATTTTTTTTAACTTGTTTTATTGTCGTAATATATTATATTAACGATACAAAATCATATGTTAAAATTTGTGCACTGATAAAAAAATTACCCTGTATAGACCTATCTTTGGAATAACTCTATCTATTAAAAAAACACTGCATCAATATCTGTTGCGTAGTTTTAAAGATCTAAGCATACATAGGGACAGACAGCAGCAAGCGACTTTGTTTTATACTATGCAGTGATGCTGAAATTAACAGTACAGAATAAAATTTGATAAAATCAACTCGTTTTTGTTCTTATCACTCTACATATAAACGAAGTCAGGCGTAAAGTATTTACGTAGAAAAAATACGTTATTTACAAGTAAATTAAACAAATCAGAATATTATATTAGCAAAAAAATGTGGTGACCCAGGAGACAATTATCAATTTGTAAATTGTAATTGTCTCCTGGGTCACCACAATCGTGTGATATTAACGTCCACTGGGTTACCATCGATTGAGATGCTGATAGCGTGACGCCACCTGTCCATACAGGTGATACTAAAAACTATAAATCGGGACTTAATCGTTTAATAATTTATTTATTGGCATTAATTTAATAATGGCATTCCGAATAAAGAAAAACAATACCAAGTGCGAGTAGATCGAAAAACTCGCACGACAAGCAGACGAACACCATCCACTTCAGTCTTCTCGTGGCCGCGGCTGTTGTAAGACAGTAGAAACATCGAGTAAAATTTTAATTTTACTATGCAATTAAATCCCGATCTGTAGTTAGTATGGTTATCTGCCTTTTCGCCGACAAATCTTTGGCAAATGCATCGCTTCGCAACCTATTCCCCCCGGTAAGGGCAGATATTTGTGTGATGAGCACGAGTATTTGTTCCTGAGTCTTGGATGTTTTATATGTATTTATTTAAGTATATATTTCTCTATATAAGTAAGTTTATCGTTGTCAAGTACCCATAGTACAAGCCTAGAGCTTAGTTTGGGACTAGGTCAATTTGTGTGACATTGTCCTGTGATTATTTATTTATTTATTTTTATTTTATTTTATTCATTTGCCAACCCGCTTTTTACAAGCTTTTATTTAACTCGCACTGTTCGTAAATAAGTATGTAAGTTGTCCGTCAAAATTTGCAAGTGAAATTTGACCCACTTCCCAGTTTCCAATTGAGCTGAAGTTCTGTATGCATATGTACAGTTAGTTACAAAACTGAGTCAATATTAGCTCCTTAGTAGAATGTTAATAAGTCGATGACAATCAAAGCTATTTTCAAATGCTTAGTAAAGAATAGTTATCCTTGAAGTAAGCTACAAAACTGCTGTATAAATAATTTATTTGTCATTTATATTTTTTTAAAGATTTTGAACCAAAAACTGTAAAAATTCAATTTATGTTTTATACTAGTAATTTAGTTTTCTCTATGGCAACCCCAAATAAGAAAACTATTTAAAATAGAGAATTCCATTCTTTTTAAAATGAGGTATCAACTGCTTGAATCAGGGACGTAGTTTTCTAGTTATTGCAGAATTTTAATCCCCTAACATAGTGAACTAACAACCAGTTTGTGTGGCTAATTTGTCTGGGTGAAAAAGTGAACCGTGCACCGAACTAATGTTGCCAATAACTGCCACCAAAAGTATGTCCGATTTTAATAATTTTCTACTTATTTTACAAAGGCTAAATTCTTTAATTTTATCAGGGTCCTTATTTCGGGTTGCCACAGAGAGAATTAAAATATTAGACGAATAATAATTTTTATGGCATTGAGAAGGCAAACGAGCACACAGGCCACCTGATGGTAAGTGGAGACTGTGACCCATAGACATTCGCATTCACAAGACTGCAAATGCGTTGCCAACCCTGAAGTCTATGATGGAATGCCTCTATGCTAGTAATTTCACCGGCGGTCTCATCCCCAAACCGGAACACAACAATGCGACCACTGCTGTTTGGCGGTAGGTTAATGGTTAATGGATTTGTGAAACGTTAGTTATGAATTGATAGGCTCCCTTTTAGTATGTGTGGAAATCGTGTTAGTTTGGAGAGTTGACGATTGATGATCTGTCAGATGACAATGATAGATGATTGTGATGAGAACAAGTCGAGCAGCGAGCGTACCTCGCAGCCCTTGCCGCAGACCTCGCACATGGCGTCGGCGCGCCGGCGCGGCTCGCGGGCGCGGCGCGGCTCGGGCGCGCGCTCGGGCGCCTTCCTCCAGCGCACGTTCAGGTGCACGCGCTGGTGGTGCACGTCGTACGACGACGAGTTGGCGAACGTTTTGTTGCACTACCATTCCAAATATAACCTTCATTTATCAATTCACATAAAAAAGATAACAAATGATTACGTATAAGCCCAGACAAGCAACGTTCAAAACCATTTTTTTTATGCCACTAGCCAATAATACTTATTCTCATACATACATACACCTTCACGCCTTCATTCCCAGAGTGGGGTAGGCAGAGCTACCTAATTACCAACAACTCTATAAATTGGTTGTTAATTCTGAAACTACATGCAGACAGGCTAAGATGTTTACCAGTGTATATAAGTGACAGGTTACAAGCCCATCGGTACTTATAAAAAAAATCAGGAAGTTTTTCTACAAACTAAATAATCGACGGATTTTTAAATTTCTAATTTATTTTTTTATTTCACGCTTTTCATACTTCTCCATCTGTGTGTCTGTTTGTGGCATCGTAACTCCCAAACGGATGAACGGATTTGGACGCAGGTTTTTAAATAAAGCTACATTAATCAGGATGGTTCTTACCAAGATTTCATGAAAATTGGTTGGGCCGTTTAAGAGATACTAGCTCTGAAAGTAGGTGTCGCCGTTATTTTGAGGGCTTTTACCCCCTAAAAGCTCAATTTCTCAAAAACGGCAGAACCGATTTTTATAAAACATGTCTAAGAACCACCACTAAAAAAACTGCTTTCATTTAAAAAAAATTTCATTCAAATCGGTTCATCCATTTAAGAGCTACGGTGCCACAGACACACACACACACTTACACGTCCAACTTATAACACCCCTCTTTTTGCATCGGGGGTTAAAAACGTACCTCCAAGCACTTGAACTGCTCTGCATCGTGGTAGTCCCGCGTGTGACTCTGCAAGGATTCTTCCGACGGTAAGGACTCTCCACAAATGAGGCATGGCCTACAAAATTTACTGGATTTTAGCGTACTATTGAAATACATAAAGTTTTCTTCAAGTCGACTTTTCTAGTATCTAACCTTGCCTATCTCAAGGAGTCTATGATCCTTCATAAAAAACGGGTTTTTTTTTGCCGACTCTCTTGCAAAGTCGTTGTTTGCTTATCCATCGACTCCATCATCACACCAGCTCTTAGACACCGTAATACAGCATTGTCATCGGATTTACACAAGTGGTCTAAGTTTCATCCCATTCCATATACGGAAACTGATTCAATATTGATTTGCAAGATTTAAAGCGTAAAACTTACATACTTACCAACAATGCAAGTTAAATAAAAGGTTGTGAAAAAAATCTGTCAAAATAAATTTTTTGAGGCAAGTTTAAGTTGCCCTCTGTACTTTTATTTTGCTAATTAAATTACTGCTAAGACCAACCTAGATGGGCCTACGTTAAGTATAGCAGAGATCCTGTTAACATCTTCCAACTCCAGCATCAGATCAGCCCCATGTCATCATAACGACGACGACACGTTGGCCTAGCTGGGAGTGACCCTGCCTCCGAAGCCTGGTTTCAAATCCCGGTAAGGGCAGATACTTTTGTAATGAACGCGTATATTTGTTCCTGAGTCTTGGATGTTTTCTATGTATTTAAGTATGTATTTCTCTATATAAGTATGTTTATCGTTATCTAGTACCCATAGTACAAGCCTAGAGCTTAGTTTGGGACTAGGTCAATTTGTGTGAGATTGTCCCCTGATATTTATTTATTTATAATATTGCATTGTCACGCGATAGACATGTGCATACATTTTTTTAGCTCAATCGGAAACAGGGATGTAGGTTAAATTTAACTTGCAAGATTTCATTATACACATCGGGACAGACAAAAGTAAATATAGATGAAAAAGCTATGTAAAGGACTACATCTGTATAGACCGATCGACATTGTATATTTGAATTTTGACGTAAGCTCCATATTACCTTTGCACACAACCATATACAACAAGTTTTTTACTTGAGTTTTTCACCTATAAAAGCTTGTAAATATAGCCCCACGTCATACATAGCCCTTAGACTTACCTCATATCCGGGTCGCAGACTCCATCGGCAGTGAAATCCGAGTGCCTACTGAGAGCGCCCCCACTCTCGAACTGCACCCCGCACGACGGACACTTCGACTCGGGCTTCACTGACGCGATCTGTGAGAGGTTCATTCATATATCAAATAGATACGAGTATTTTTTATTGGTTTTGGCCGCGACTCGGTCCACGTAGAAGTCGTTTATCGCTGTTCCCTCGAGAACTGACCATTTTTTTCGGGATAATTATTAACCTATGTACCTTTTCAGTATAATCTATCTGTGTGCCAAATTTCTTCCAGATCCGTTCAACCGTTTAGGCGTGATTGAGTAAGAAACATCCATTCATCCATCCAAACTTTCATATTTATATTACTACCTTCTGCCTACGACTTCGTCCACGTAGATTTCAATTAAAATATCAGGGGATATAAGTATCATCAGGGAAAAAGGTCACAATTGACCTAGTCCCAAACTAAGCTCTAGGCTTGTTGTTACTATGGGCACTACACAACGATAAAAATACTTATATAGAGAAATACATACTTAAATACATAGAAAACATCCAAGACAGGAACAAATATTTGCGCTCATCACACAAATATCTGCACACACACACTTTCGCATTTATAACATTAATATCTAGTCTAGGGGACAAGGTTTTTGTAGGAGAACGTGTCAAAACTTTTTTTTTTGTTTCATTTAGTTTAGCATTGCCATATGTAGGTATAAATATTGTTATTATTTTATTTATTTGCTCTTGTGTTTATTAGAAGTTTGGACACTTTTTCCAGTTTAATTACGCAAGATATATAGATATATTTTTAAATTTTAATGATTGATTTATATAATGCTAGGTTAAATTTCATCATTGTCATAAGCAATGTTTAAAAAAAGGACTGACTGTAGAGTTTCTTGTGGCGCTTCTTCTCAGCAGTGGTCTCTTTGAAGCGCCAGTAGAGTTTTGACGTGTAAAAGTGCCCGGGCGGCCTACTTACTGAATAAACAACTTTCATCTTTTTTATCTTTCAATAGGATCGACAAAAACAACCATTTTTAATGTATTTGTTTTATGGTTACAGAATTATCAAAAACTTCAAGAGTTGTTGGTATTTCTGTAGCTCTGGGAATGACGGCGTGACGTTATGTACTCGTATTTATTTGTTCTATTAAGTTTTTTGCACAGTGATCAATAAATTTGTATCGTATTTAACCATACCGACAATGACATGTCAGGTGACATTTCAGTGTACATGGCGCATCCGATATGCAACCCACCGATGTATCAGCATGTTAATTTTGTAATGTATGCCGAATTGTCACCTATCACGTGTCATTGTCGCGATGGTGAAATAGGGGGCTGATCACCCGAACCCCTGGGGGACGAATTTTGAAGCTCACCGACGAAAAATTAGTGCAGCGATGAAATCTACTAGCGGGCCCACCTTTGGTATTTCATATCATTATGCCTTTATAATATCAAATGCAAAAGCTCGGCTTGCTCGTACATTATATCGCTGCACAAATTGATTTTTAAATTAGTAATTTTGAGTCAGTGAGCTTCAAGAATCGGGCCCCAGGTCCAGGATGGGCCTCACCGTCTGGTGCGCCCTGGCCTTGTGCTGCAGCAGGCCGAGGCGGCCGACGAAGGTCTCGCCGCACGCGTCGCACGCCACGTTCATGGCGGGGTGCTGCAGCCGCACGTGCGACAGATACGTGGAGCTCTTGCTACAAAACAACAACTAAAATTGTTGGACTCCCTTCAGCGTAAACATATGCCTATATTGTTCGTCCTTCCTAACTTTTAAGATGTATCTCTTGAACCGTCATAGATAACGGGAATGTTTTTTTAAGAATGTGTGAAGTAATAAGGGAGGTTAGGATTCATATTTATGTTGTATCGTAAAAACGGCAAAACATACATACATAACATCACGCCTTCATTCCCAGAGTGGGGTAGGCAGAGCTACAGAAATACCAACAACTCTAAAAATACTTGTTGATAATTCTGTAATCAAATTTTGCACAATCAGGCCAAGAAGTTTACTAGTGCATTAGTGACAGGTTGCAAGCCCATCGCCTAACAGTACTACAAGTCCTTATTCCCTGAGTCGCCTCTTACGACAGCCACGGGAAGACATGGAGTGGCACTATTCTGACCCGGCAACCACAAGGGATAAACAAAACATACTAGCGTCCAAAAGGTATGATAATAGTACACACTTTAAAGAAACAACTAATAAAAAACTACTTTGCTGATTTATGTCTCAGTCAATTTATAAATTGCATGACCTCAATATTATATTATGTTTCGATAGTTCTCTCTGTAGTCAACATCTCTGAAATTACTAATTTAAATTAGTTTTATCTTACTTTCTGAATAACATTTCGACATTGAGAAAACTGACAGTGTAGATCAATTGCCACGAGAAAGTTGTCTCGCAACGCGAGCCATGTCACTTGCGCACATGTACTAGCCGTGTTGTGGCACCACTACTTTTAACTTTAATTGTCTTTAAAGCGAGATTCTTTGTTACACATGCATTGCGGTTTGTTAGCCTGAAGCAGGGCTCGGATACCGGTAAAAAATTCAAACCGTCATCATGTACTTGCCGCAAAACCTTTTCATTTCGGTTCTGTTCGCATAAACCGGTTTTTGAAGAAACCTTTATATAAAGTTCTTTACGAATTAACCGGTATCGAGCCAAAAATAATCGGTTTAACCAGACGCACGTCACGCACTATAAAGCAGCGCCGCTTAGTACTTACGCCGCTCGTAGATTGAAGCGGTTAATTAAGGTTAAAATAAAGTTCTCAAAACGTTCGCGTTCCCTGGAAAAGTTCGGAGCAAAACCGAAATAAACCGGTATTTTTTAAACCGGCTCCGAGCCCTGGCCTGAACAAAGCCAAAATAGCGGGCAACAGCATGTCAGACCATGCTCAGTGTACTGCTCCGAAGCCGTTACTAAACTCACCACAAACACAAAAACCATCTCAAAAACCAACATGCATGAAATCATTTTCTATATTTGCCGCCTGTATCTCTGTAATCGATCAAGTCTACTTAGTCGAAATAGTTTTACTTTTAAGTTCGTTATACCTGCTTTTATTTATGATATTTTTCAGATGGTATTTGTTTTGGTATTACTTGTAGTTTTAGCTGTAAGGGACACACTCCCACACACACACACACACACACAGAGAGAGAGAGAGAGAGAGAGAGAGAGAGAGAGAGAGACAGAGAGAGAGACAGACACACAAAGACACACACACAGACACACAGACACGCACTCACAAACACACACACACACACGCACACAAGCACACAAGCACACGCACACGCACACACACACACACACGTAACTCTAGCGAAAATTACACTCTTTCGAGTTCAATATTTCGTAACCGGTCATGTTGACGTTTAAAGAGCTATTTAATGATTATTGATTTTCGTTTTCATTTTTTAATGACGTCTCTTTCGATGCCATAAAGTCAAAACAAATCCTGTGTTTACTTGTACTGGGAGGTGCCCTAAAACATTTTTTTCGGAGATTTTATTTTATAGCTTTACTGGCGAAATTTAAATGCACATGCCAAATAATACGAGTTGCTTTGTAGTATCAATAGTCTCTGAGTTAAACCGCGGACAGACGGGTTAGGTTCGTAAAACACACTTTCCCGAAATGTGCACTTTCTGCAAAGGTGCACTTTCCGCAAAACGTACACTCCCAAAATGTGCACTTTACCAAAACGCACGCTTTCCCGAAATGTACACTGTCCTATTTTCTCATGTATATAGTAAGAAGTATCCAAAGTAGCCAAATATTTTAACGGAACGTTTATAGTTTCGGTCTTTCTGTCCGTCCGGCTGTCCGTCTGTGTGTCCGTCTGTTTGCATTTGCACTATTTCATAGAAACCCTTAGTAATATAAAACAGGGACATCCCTACCCCTAAAGAGTACTTTCTGGGAAAATTTACCTTCTGCGAAAGTGCACATTCTGGGAAACTGCACCTATTGACAAAGTGTACATATCGGGAAGTGCACTTTTAGAGAAAGTGTACCTTCCGAGAAAATGACCCTTCTAAAGAAGTGCACCTTTAGAGACAGTGGAAAGTGTGTTTTACGAGCCTAACCCGGACAGACGGACATGGCGAAATTATTAAGCATTGTAGTCTACTACGGAATCCTAAAAACATAGAGGGCTGGGATTCTACACGGTAACACAGTCTTTGACGTGTTTCCGTATTGTCAAAGTTTTGGTAACTCTTATGTCATTTACAATAATGGCGACTGTGACATAAACGATTCTAAAACACTTCAAATGCGATATCGTTATAACGCAGTAGAATAGAGGCCCTGGGAGGTAATTTTTGAAGCTCACCGACGGAAAATGGCTAACTTTAAAATCAATTTGTGGAGCGATTCAATCTACGAGAGGGCCCAGCTTTTGGATTTGATATGATAAAGGCGTTATGATATCAAATCCAAAAGGTGGGCCCGCTCGTAAATTTATTCGGTGCACAAATTTATTTTTTAACACAGTTGCTCAAAAAGTGGTACTTTTCGTAGGTGTATATCGTGCGGAAAGTTGAATATTACGCACTAGTCATCATCATCATCATCATATCAGCCGAAAGACGTCCACTGCTGGACATAGGCCTCCCCCAAGGCTCTCCACTTAGACCGGTCTTGTGCCTTCCGCATCCATCGCACTAGTGCGTTATAGTTTTCCATTTTTTTTTAAATATAATTTTGTTTTAACTTCCAAGCCGTGCATCCAACCAAAGAGTTTGCATGTTCAACCACTTTTTGATTACGTCATTTATCATTGAGACTATACATAGGTAATATAATTTAAAATATTAAAATTAAATACATACATACATACCTACACACATAAAATGTATCTAGGTAATATTTAAAAATAACAGCTTTCATTAAGATGGCTGAATCTGAATTAGTATTACGAATGATTAGATAGTGCATCAGCGTTAATGCATAAAGGTGAATTCACATTACACCATGCCGAAACCGGGCCTAGCCCAGTACGGCGTAATGTGAATCCACCTTTATGCATTACCGCTGATTAATAGAGATTATACTTTTTGATTTTTAAATATAGGTAATTAAATTACTGTGTCTTTTTTTACTTGGCTGAATGGTCACAACCGTTGCCATTTCATAAAGTCTGTGTCAATTAAAAGTAAAATTGTCTCTTGTAATAGTTTTATTTACTGATTTATTTTGTTCCATTGATATTTTTTCGCAAATGTATTAAAAAACGTCGTTTGATACTCGTGCGGAACTGACATTTTAACTCGTCCCGAGTCTTGTCCCTCGCTTGCAGCTCGGGCCAAGATACTTCGGGACTCGTGTAAAATGACATACTTTCCGCACTTGTATCAAAATGTACTATTAAAGTTAGCCATTTTTCGTCGGTGAGCTTCAAAAATGGCCACCCAGATCTTTAGTTGAAGTCATTAGGACTTACGAGAAACTAGCGCCGCAGTGTTTGCAGACGTGGATCTTGCCAGTGTGCCACTCGAAGTGTTTCTTAGCTTGATACCTGCAACAGAACACACGCGTTTACATACAAAATAATTTCAATTATTTTTAGTGACCCTTTAATTAGTTTACCAAGATAGTTTACCAACGATCGCTTGTCTTACTAAAGAGTAACGAATCGGGGTACGAATCTGAGCGGCTCAGCCCGAGGCATGCTCGCCCCGCACGGCGAGCTGCTCGCGAGCCAAATTGTTGCATTGGTGAGGCAGCGTGCTCGCCGCGAGTAGACATTTCAAAATGGCGTCGGACACGATGACAGCCGCGGCTGCGTTTATCATAATTCACCGCATTATTAACAAAAAGTGGAAGAAATCGCCTCGGAGGTGGAACGGCTCAGCAACTTTATCAAATTTGTACGCGCCTCGCCCACAGACAAGTTAGAACTGGTCGTTCTGCCCGCAGCACGCTCGGATACAAGTCCACATGACGCGAGGCACGCACACGACGAAGCAGACCAAAATAGGTGGCGTGCGTGCCTCAACCTGAAGCTGGTCTAATTCGTGCCCACCTTAACGTCCCGGTGCCTCACCTGTTCCTGGAGACGAACCCGCAGTCGCGGCAGACCAGCTTGAGCCGGTGCAGGTCCTGGTGCTCCTGCCGCCGCGACAGCCGCTTGAAGCGCACGCGGCACACCTCGCACGCGTGCGGGCCCATGCTCTGGGACCATTCAAATTATCAATAAGCAATCAATTCGCTTCACTGTCAAAGATAAGAACAAGCTTACCATTGATCACAACAACACACAGTTAACAGTGTTCGTATTGTTGTGTTTCGGTGTGGGGATAACACAACCGGTGAAATTACTAGCATAGAGGCATTCCATCTTAGTCCTCAGGGTCGCAACGCATTGGAGGTCTTAGGATTACAGTCTTGAGAATTCAAATGTGTATGGGTCTCGGATTCCACTTACCATCAGGTGGCCTGAGAGCCCGTGTGCTTGTTGCAAACTTGGTCCTAAATCAAATACCTTTTTGATGATTCATGAAACTTTTTATTGTCTCAAGTAGTATTGTTTTCAAGTGACAAGTTGTTTATTTTACAAGCGATCTCGACTGAATTTTAGGTAATACATTAACCAGAAAAAACATTTTTCTATGACTTGACGTTTATTTTAACTGGCATCTCAGTCAAGATCAGTTAAACAGTGAAATGGACAGAGAAAAGATATAAACCCCTATAACGGACTGGGTCTAAGCAAGTTCATATAGTTCAAGACCTCATAACACGACCTCAGTTTATCAACACGGGGTTTATCGCCTGGGGAGCGATTATTAAAGCTCACCGACAAAAAAAGAGTAACTTTGAAATCAATTTTTGCAGCGATGAAATCTACTAGCGGGCCCACCTTTTGGATTTCATATCATTACACCTTTATCATATCAAATGCAAAAGCTGGGCCCGCCGTTCAATAGAATCGCTGCACAAATTGATTGTAAAGTTAGTCATTTTTGGTCAGTGAACTTCAAAAATAGCCCCCTTGTCTCCTGGGTCACACTCACCGGGCTGTGTCGCGTCATGTGGTTCTTGTACGCGTCCTCGGCGCGGAAGCCCTTGCCGCACTCCTCGCACTTGTACGTCGCGTACTGGTAGTTGTCGGAAGACTTGCGCGCCTGAATCTCGGCTAGTTGCTCCTCCTGTAACAATGTTGGGGATAGTAAGTTTATAAAAAAATACACTCTTCAACTACATAGGTAAATATTTTAATAAATACAAACGCGGTACAAACGTTGATACCGCGTAACATACATTTTCTAACTATGTTAGTTGTCTAGTCTTCTTTCTTAGTACAAGCCTAGTGCTTAGAACTAGGTAGTTTTTTGTAAGATTGTCTCCCGATATTTATTTAAATACGGTGGGAACGAGTAACCCGCCAAATTTTAACCATCGATTTTAGAGCTTATTTGGAGTATATAATGTGGTGTAACATGAAGTCCAATAAAGCATAATTTCTGTGATTTTTTTTTACAAAAAAAACCAAAGTTTATTGTATTTGAACTTTGTCACCTATACTTAAAGCATTATTTACAACTAGCTTCCGCCCGCGACTTCGTACGCGTATAAATCAGTTCCCGAAGGAATAGCGATATTAAAGGTAGCCTATGTTTTAATTCAATGTATAAGCTGTTTTCATTCCAAATTTCACCTAAATCCATCTAGTAGTTTTTGCGTGAAAGAGTCACAAACATCCTTACTTACAATCTTTCGCGTTTATAATATTAGTAGGATGAAATTTATTAAATTAATTTGTTGTACGCTAATGATACGAATTACAACACGAATCTTCCTAGTAAGTAATGCTTTAGGTTAAGGGGGCAGAGTTCAAATTGAATTAACTATGGAATTGTTTTTTAAATAATCAAAATCTCGGAAATTATGCTTAATTGGCCTTCATGTTATACTACGGTGGTATAACATGAAGTCGACGTGGGTGGCGGGATGGTTAAAATTTGTGGGTTACTAGTTCCCACTTTGTAGACACAAAACAATATGCAGCAACTCGTGTTGGACAACAAAAACAATGCTTACCTTTGTCAAAGCAATGATTTCTACACTATAACTGCTTTCAAACGATGCAAAATCAAAGTCCGGCAAGTAATCATTATTAGAAAGTCTCTTCTTTATTTTTCTTCTTAGATTCTCTTCTTTTTCACATTTTTTCTTTTTCCCTTTCCGTTCTTTTTTTACTTTCGTAACAGGATTCGTAGTTACAAATATTTGTTCCGTATTATCGTCGCTAAAATCATCGATATCAGCATCTATCTTGTCTTTGATTTCATATTCTATTTTTAAATTGTCAGAAGGTAAGAATAAGTTAGCTATGTCGTCTTCTTCTTTTTTAATTTCTTCAATTTCTTTCTGTATATCGCTGTGGTCTGTGGTTTCTAGTTTTTTTAATGTCAGGTTGAGGAGTAGTTGGTGTGAGAGGCGGTCTAGCGTACGAATATAGTCTGTGGTTAACTGTAAAATAATAATAATATATATAATACACATAGGTTGTTATAAAATTGGGTGTTGAAAGTTTCAATTGTCTCTGCTAAAATAACTTATTTGAAAGTGACCCAGTAGACAAAAAAGTCCACTGGGTAACTATTTATAGCGACAATTCAAGCAAAATTAACACTAAGGTAGAGAAACCTTGCACCAAGCTTGCATATCAAAGAGAAAGCCTGTGGTTTAAACCTCAAGCTTTCTAAATCTTGTGGCGTGGCAGGCATAGCTTAGCTAAAACTGATGTGGTGAGCAAAGGAAATACAACAATCTCAAGTGGCAAACACCTAGTAATGCAGCAGTTTTTAATTAAAATTGCATCATGTTGCTAAGTATTTTGTAGCTTTAGTCAAGCTACAGATGTAGTAAATATACACATTGGTATAAATATTTCTTTTAAAACAGCCTCTAAATAGATATTGAACTTAGCAAGCAGGACAAGCACAGTTCTTGGGTTTGATCTCTAATATAAGGCCCGTGTGGTTGCCGGTTTAGAATAGTGTCACTCCATGTCTTCCCTTGGAAATCGTAAGAGGCGACTAAGGGAATAAGGGCTTGTAGTATTGTTAGGCGATGGGCTTGCAACCTGTCACTAATACACTGGTAAAGTTCTTGGCCTGATTGTGCAAAATGAACAAGTCTTTTGGAGATGCTGGTATTTCTGTAGCTCTGCCTACCCCACTCTGGGAATGAAGGCGTGGTATGTAATTAATTTATTAGGTATTTACCTCATGTCGTAGCATCCCGGTTTTCATGCAATGGTATGCACGAACACACCTGTTGCGGAACGCCAGGGCCTTGCAGAGCCCTGCGTAGCAACAGGAACACAACTGCTGCGGCAACCCGTCTGTTTCTAGCACCTGCAGTTCAAGGATAGATTTTTGTCATGTAAATATATGCGAGTGCAGTCTACTTTATCTTTCAAGGGTATAAGCCTGACAGTATCGGTGGCCTAGTGGCTTAGGGGGTCGCCTCGTGATCATAAGGTACCGAGTTCGAAATCCCCGCAGTCACTGTGTACGAATGAGTTTTTCTAACGTAAGTGATGTTCTTACAGTGAAGGAAAAACATTGTGAGGAAACCTGCGCGCTCATCACACAAATATCTGCCCTTACCGGGATTTGAACCCAGGACCCCTAGCTTTGAAGGCAGGATCACTACCAACTACTAGCCTAGTTGGTAGTGTCGTCAATAACCCCTTAAGTAGTAGTGGCAAAACACCATCACACAATTAGAAGAAAAAGAATAAGGAAGAAATAACAAACAGTATGTTCTGAATTTCATTCAAATTTATAAGTTGCTGAGGTGACTGGTATTTTAATAGTAGTTTATGTGGCTGGTGCATAATAAGAGGCATTAAAGCACAAGTGTGGTTTTATGAAACGAGCCGAAGGCGAGTTTCATAATAAGATCACACGAGTGTTTTAATGCCTAATTATGTATAGCCACATACATAACTTTATCTACATGCATATCATAAGTTTTCTATAATTATGTTCAAATATGGCCTGTATTTTTATTAAGTAATAAAAATCAAACTTTATTTATAATTATTATTATTTACTCCACTTTGTATGGTGCAATGAGACAAATGCACTTTCTCCGCAGATACAGTAGCAGAGCTTTCATTTAAATTTGCAGAACCGCTATAGTAAACAGTCGTTGCGGCATCTCATGTCAGTAGGCGGTGTCTCACACATTTCCACACTCGTATCACTGTCGTCATTACTCATTTTCACCAAATATTAGATAGCAAAATGCTTTAGCAAATTTGTTAAGCGTTGTTTTCTTGTTATTTCACGTTCTAAGAAAAAACAGTTCGAATAGTTGACTTTTTTAAATTCATAGACAATCTAGACTTGAGTCGATTTCGATTCCCAAATCGATTGTCATATTCGAAATAAAAAAAATGTATAGAACAAGAATGTTTCAATCGAATTATCGTTTACACATCGATTAACTCGATAAACACAACCAAATAGGATTTATTCGTTTTAAGAAGATGTTCGAAATTTGAATGTAATTATAGTGTGGGTTACCGGCACTTTAAAGTGAACATTAAGATGCAACCACAGATACTGGTTTCTTAATATAGGCCATTTGCTTATCGTTTCTGAACATATTGTAGGGAAGTTATGATATGGATGTAGATAAAATTAATTATGAAGTATTGAACGACAATCTAAGATTAGTAGCACTCATACAAGCTGGACCAATGAGCCAAATCTTTACACTGTTCATCAATATATTAAAGCAAAAAGGTTTTAACTTCCATTAATGCCAGATATTGTCAACAAATTGTTGTTTTTTAACATGAATAAAACATTTTAAGACTAACAACGATCAAAGCATATCTTGTTAAACTAAATAATACTTACAGGCATTCCAGTAATGCATTTAAAAGCCTCTGCTAGTCGACTGTCGCGCATGCTGACCAGCTTAACGTCTGTCGCGAGGCACGCACGACAGCATGCTAGCTTTAAGCCTAGATCGGACTCTTCCTTCACAGTTTTCATGATAAAAGCGTTATAGAATAAACCCTTCGTCAAGCTTAATGCTAGAACGCAGAATAAATAACATCACAGGGGGCTTAAGGAAATATCTTGCCAACATTAAGTCTTCGTGACCAACGGTATCGTTTATAAAATTTCTACATCATGTACTGGTTAATTGTACCCCTATATTAGTCCCGGCATACCCGAGACATTTTTAAATGTCACATAATATACTTAAGACGGATTTTTATGTAGAATAAATGGAATTTAGAAACAGGATTGCATTCTGCACTTTGATTGATGAACTGTCAGACTGACATTCGTGCTCGAAAACAATCACAAAAGAATTTAGGTTGTTTGGTAGTTTTGTTTTTCATCATGGCAACATCTTCGTGTGTGATGAACTGATGACCTTAAAAAAAGGAGAATGTTGGGTCAGTTAGTATTTTAATAAATTGCTGTTAATTGTTTCCACTTGAATTATCAAGTGGAAACAATTAACAGCTTCAATATTAATTGAAGCTTTTTGGAAATCGAAGTTGTACATTATTTATCTTACCTTTTGAAGCCACAGTCGGCTGCTAGAGTCTGGCAAACGAAAGCTCTCCCAGAGAAAGAGCGGTAATTTCAAGAAACCTGCAGCTTTTAACACTAGACTGTACACTGAATAAACGGAGTTGATACTCCAATACTGATGTAAAAAGATCAGGAAATCAAATAGTATCAACTGCGATTATTCAGTGTACAGTTAGTGTAAACAGCAGCAGGTTTTTTGAAATAGCCGCTCTTTCTCTGGGACAGCTGTCTTTTGTCAGACTCTGACTCACCTTATATAAATGAGGCGAGACGAAGCAGATCCGTTTCCGAGCGGTTACTGTGCGATATACTCTTTGACTGTGCGTTAACCCTAAGTAAGTGCATTCAACTCGCGTCGAGACAGTACCATCGCCCACACTGTTAACTGTCCATCGGTAGACCTTATACCGTTTGTAATAAGCTCCACCGATGTACGATTAAGAGTGTTGCTGTTTGTACCGTACGTAGCGAAAGACCACTGTAAGTTGACACGCACTCAGTTTGCACTCACGTACTTATTAAGTCTCAGTTTATATTAAACATTGAAACAAACCGAAACGAAGCGAACTATATACTTACTTCTTATAGGTTTTCTGTAATATGTATGTGAAGAACTTCAACAATTTTGGCGCAGTAGTTTCAGTGATAAGGAAAAGGCAAAGGAATGGTCAATTATCTTTTTTTTTTAAATACATACTTACATACATAACCTCACGCCTTCATTCCAGAGGCAGAGCTACAGAAATGCCACCAACTCTAAAAATACTTGTTTATAATCCTGTAACCACATTTTGCACAATCAGGCTATAATCATAATATTTATTTGCTTCAAAAATGGTACGATAAGGTGTTACACTATGGATCCAGAACAAATATTCGTGACAAACAAAAAGGAACTAAATTCTGACATTAACAAGACCTGTGTTTCAAAATCAACATTTTTTCATTTAGCTATCTGGGCCTCTATTCAAGTACGTTATAACGATATCGTTTTGGATCTGTTTCCGTATTGTCAACGTTTTGATAACTCTTATGTCATTTACAGACATAAAAGATTCTTGTACGTGTAGAAATAGAGGAATGAATAGAGGCCCTGTACAGTTTCATTCTGAGTGACTTAAACGGAAGCTCCGTAATGTGTTCTGATATGAAGTTATAAATTTTGTACACATACAGTAACAGTTTTTCATCGCTAATGTTGTTTTAGGTAATGTGTCATGTTCATGTACAACAAGTCTATTTCCATATCCTGTCTTAACATTACACGTTTCTATCGCTTTTTTGAATAATTCTGGGTGTTTCCGCACGAACACTTTTACTTCAAAAATGTACATACAAGGCAAAGGCAACAGGTTATTTTATTTAAATAAAATACATGAATCGAATCTAGATACACCACAGCTAAGAAAAAAGGTTGGTATAAATGCTAAATCTATAATATAAAGATGAATCGCAAAATGTGTTGGTAAGCGCATAACTCCACAACGCCTGGACTAATTTTACCAATTCTTTTTTTGTAAATGTTCGTTAAAGTCCAAGGATGGTTTTTACGGCGAGAAAAAAACGAATAATTTCCGAGAAAGTCAGAAATTGGCAGCGGGGCGAAGCCGCTGGCGGGCCGCTAGTAATATTATAAATGTGTAAGCGTGGATGTTTGTTACGCTTTCACGCAAAAACTACTTGACCAATCATCATGATACTTTGTTCACATACTCTGGGAGGTATTAGAAGTAGCACAGAATACTTTTTATTAGATTTTTTTTTAACAAAAATAAAAAAAAAATGACATTTAGAAAAATATTGCAGCAGGCGAAGCCGCTGGCGGGTCGCTACTGAAGAAATAAAACGGCAGTTGACATTAAATAGATGTATTGTGGCTTGAACTCTGTGTTACAATTTAGTTAGTTAGTTAGCTATTAGTTCGAGTCGCGGCGTCACGCCGCGGCGCGCCGGCCCAGCTGTGCCGTGCTGCTGTAAAAACAGAAAAAAAAATTACAAGACGATGTCACACAAATTGACCTAGTCCCAAACTAAGCTCTAGGCTTGTACAATGGGTACTAGACAACGATAAACTTACTAAGATAGAGAAATATATACTTAAATACATAGAAAACATCCAAGACTCAGCGCTCATCACACAATTATTTGCCTACACCGGGAATCGAACCCGGGACCTCTAGCTTATTAGGCAGGTTCACTAACCAACTGACTGGGCAAATTAAATGCTCTGCTTTAATTGAACTACAAATTACAAAATACTATCTCGCAAGTATTTAAAATACGAAATACAGTCGAGTTCACAGATATCTGTTCACTTTAGTAACTTGTCATTAAATAGACAAGGTACTAAAGTGTACACAAATGTATGAACTCGACTGTACAGAATATCTTTACATAATGTATTTGAAATATAAAATACAAAATACAGTATTTTAGCTATTTATATTTGTAGTATAAAATACATAATACAAAATACTATTAAGAATAAAAAGTGGAAACGACAATTGACATTACACTTGACTTTGACAATTTGACTAACAATAACAGGTGCAGTGTTGCCAACTCTAAACATCGCCATATTTAGCGGTCGCCATTTTGTTTACGAAAGCTCGAAAGCTTACAAATTACATTTAAAACAATTATTTGCAATCCAAATACCAAATACGTATTTGTATTTTAATGACAAGTAATTAAAATGCTGCCCAACCGTGCTGCAAACTATTCCATCGCGTAGTAAAAAAAATCGTCAATTTTACATATTCCCTGAAATAAATATGGAATGTTGTAAATAAATAAATCACAGGACAACGTCACACAAATTGACCCAGTCCCAAAATAAGCTCTAGGCTTGTACTATGGGTACTAGACAACGATAAACTTACTTATATTAAATACATAGAAAACATCCAAGACTCAGGAACGAATACTCACCCTGGCTTCGAAGGCAGGGTAACTACCAACTAGGCTAACGTATAACATTTGGAACTCACGGTCTTTTTGTGCCTCGAGAGGTTGTTGGCGTTGAGAAAGGTGCGCGGGCACAGCGCGCAGCGGAACGGCCGCTCGCCCGTATGGATCCGCAGGTGCGCCTGCGCCGACACATAGGTATATACCATCACTATTGGGCGTCTATCATTTCATCGAAACACCTTTCATCGAATGGGTGAGGACCAAATAGTTGGACCATAGTTAAGCGTAGTTAACCACACAAACAACGAAGGTGAAAAAAGTTCCGTTGTGACACGAGAAGTATCCTTACAATGTATGGTTAATTATACAGGGTAATTTTTTTATAAGTGCACAATTTTTAATATAGGTCGCCACAGGTACTTATAGGTTTGTATTTATAGGTATATTGTATTTTATAGCTAGCATAGTTCCTTGTTATTGTTCGAAATTGGTCTGCACCACCTACTGTGTAAATTGTTTTAACTTGACACCTTATCCCTTCTAAGGTTGTCTGGAAGAGATCGTTAATCAGCGATAAGACCGCTTGTTGTTTACCTGGGTCTTCTAAATTGTGCAAATTCTGTGTAATGTTTTTGTTTGGTGGACAATATAAGTGTTTTGTATTGTATTGTTGTATTGTACTTTTATAAATCTATGAATGCAGTTTTTTTGTCACTAAAATCGATGACATGTTTCCTAAGAACAGATCTTCGTATGTCTTATAGTTTCAGACTTTCCCATACTGACCGATCTCAATGAGCCACTCTGTATACCAACACATAAGTAAACAGCAATTAAAATCCACAACAGAGCTAAGGATCAACACTCAGACTCATCTTGTAGATAGCCATAACTTCTTTAACCTCTCCTTCAAAGAACCGACGGATCCAGATTGCCTCAAGCGTGGTGGAAGCTCATTCCACAATTGGACAGAGGTTTCATGTCGTCGTAAAGCGGAATAGTTGAATTTGAAAACTGAATTGCGTGAGTTATCGCAGCCAATTTTTAGGTCCTTACTCATTTTCTGCTGAGACCATAATGTTTCCAGGGTATCTTAAACATTGAATATAACCTAACCTACGTAATCAATGTTTAAGATGCCCTGAAAACATTATGGTTTCAGCAGAAAATAGCGTTTGATGAAATCAAGTTCGATGAAATGCGTTGAAGTGATGAGTTACCATCACTTTTACATAGGTACATAAAAACTACCAAAACAATGGAGACTACTTTGATGACTGATCTCTTAAACGGCCCAAAAACCTAGAAACCTAGCTAGGATCCATTTCGATTACTAGCTTACTATTAAAAACTAAATTCACTTCAATCCAACTATGTAGAGTATATAGCAAAATTCAGCAAAACAACTATGCTATACGGGGTGTTGCCTGTAATAGGAACAATAAATTTAGGGATCGTTTCCACACCACAAACGTAACATCATTTATTCTACAATTTTTGAAAATAACTTGTTTTTTACTAAATGTGAATGAATTTAGATTTTCCAAGCCAGCAATGTATTGCGAAAACTACGAAGTATGTGGGCTGACAGTAACTGTAGATGTCAACTAGACTATTGGCCGGAGTAGGTACATTAAAAATGCTATTTAGTTTGTTCGAAAAAATCCCAAATAATAAATTACGTATTTTGTAAAAGTTGTAGAACAAATGTTGCAACGTTTATACAGTAGAAACGATCCCTCAATTTATTCCTCCTATTACAGGCAACACCCAGTATACTTTAGTAACATGTATTGAAAAATTTAAATTTATCATAACCGAGCGAGAACAGAAAAGAAACAAAATTATTTATAGACTACTAACAGAACCCTTGACTTTAAATTGGATGTAGTTATGCAAACAAGAACCGACCCAATCATTTAGCAATAAAATGTCAACCCTCAGTATTCAGCATTACAGTTGACATCATCATCATTATCAGCCGCAAGACGTCCACTGCTGGACAAAGGCCTTCCCCAGGGTTTTCCACAACGATCGGTCCTCTGCTGCTGTCATCCAGCGGTTTCCCGCGACCTTTATCAGATCGTCACTCCACCTTGTGGAAGGTCTGCCAACACTTCGTCTCCCGGTTCGCGGTCGCCACTCTAGAACCTTTCCGCTCCAACGGCCATCAGTTCTACGAGCAATGTGCCCCGCCCACTGCCACTAAGGACATACTATTACATACAGTTACATACAGACACACAGTTGGCAGGACATACAGTTGACATACTATTGTCAAATCATTGTGGGTTGGTTCCCGTTTGCAGAACTACGTCCAATTAGAAATAAATTGTACAGCAACTAATTAATTGTACTTAAACGCAGTTTTTTACGACCACAATTACAAATTACTTGTTTTTAACATGCAGAGTTATGACGTCATAGTTTTCTATCAATATCTAATAAAAAATAGACTATAGTATGGAGGGTAACTTACTGACACTCTGGCATCGATTTCAACATACAACTGTTTACCTTAACTTACAATTTTTTTTTTTTTTTTTAAATTAGTAGAAAGATCTACATATGAGTTCTTTAAAGGTGGGTACGAATTAGAGCAGCCTCGGGATGAGGCACGCACGGCACCTATTTTGCTGCGCGGTTCAGTGTGCGTGCCTCGCATAATTTGGACGTGTGTCCGAGCATGCCGCGGGCAGAACGACAAGTTCTAACTTGTCTGTGGGCGAAGCACGTACAAATTTGATAAAGTTGCAGAGCCGTTCCACCACCGAGGCGATTTCTTCTTTTTGTTAATAATTTGGTGAACAATGATAAACGCAGCCGCGGCTGTCATCGTGTCCGGCGCCATTTTGAAAGAGGCACAATGTCAGCACGCTGTTCCACCCGCGCATGTTTATGTGCGAGCATGCCTCAGGCTGAGCCGCTCAGGTTCGTACCCAGCGTAAGGTAAATGAATGTATAGTCACCAGCAGCGAGTGCTTGAAGGGGAAGGTCTTGGTGCAGCGCGCGCACTTGAAGGGTCGCTGCGCCGAGTGCGTGCGCTGGTGGTAGTGCAGCGCGCCCGGCGACTGCCACACAACCACTCGGCTTTATAGGTTATAATATGGGCGGTTGACGGATGCAAATTACCTCAAAATGTGGCATGGATACGACTACAATGATAAATATCAGGGGACAATCTCACACAAATTGACCTAGTCCCAAACTAAGCTCTAGGCTTGTACAGTCACCACACGGGATTGTTGAGCCACTTGATACTGTTCATAATTTAGCCGTGTAATGCAAATTCTGGTTCTCTATATAAATAGGTTAAATATACAAATGCCCAGTACTTCCTTAATAAACAAATTATGTATATGTACTATGGAAGATAGAGATATTATACAGTTACTGATATGTATAACAAAAATTGCATACATTTATATACTGCATATATTTGTATGTATACATAAATATTACTCGAAATTTAATAAAAGTCTTATCCATCTTATGTTTTCGTCACCATATTGCATCCATCGTCCGCCCTTTGGTTACCCCAGAATACTTTCTACTCTAACGCGAATTTTCTATTCACATAAGTAGGTTTAGGTTCACTAGTTTCGTTGCCCGCAGGGCCAAAGCACACTGGAATAGGAGCTCCGCATGCGGAGCTCCGTCGACACTGTTCAATTGATTTCTGGAGTGGGAAAAACATGTGAAAGGGAAATACGCGTTAGGGAAAACATGAGTGAAAACATAAGAGCGTTCACAGAGCGTCCGGTGGCGCCCTCATTACCATACATCGTTACCGCGGGAGCAACTACGACTTGCCAGTACTCAAAGATTACGACATACGATAATAGGCAATAACAGAAGCGACACTCGCATAGTGGCGCGTCTCTATAGGAAAGGTGTCACTAACAGAAGCTTTATAAATAAAAGTTGATATTTTTAAATACCCATCTAATGTTTTAATAAATTTTTTTATATCACCGTCACTTTAAGAGTACCTAAATCGAATCAAACTATTTTCTTAGCATGGAGAACGATGTACAAAATATATCGCGTGATTCCTTCCTTATTCCGGTTTGAGGTTATTTTTATAGTAATTCCTTAATGTTATGGCACATCTTGCTCAAAGACGCATGGTGCCTCTTGAGTGCCCTTTCCGGGATATCATCATCATCAATTAAAAAAGCGAAAAACTGGTTTTAAAGCCTTTTATGAATCATCTAGTATCAATGTCATTAAGCTAAGCAGTACCATCTACAGCATAATTATGGTTGCGGGGTCTCAATACGTGTGCAAAATTGGTTGCAGGATTTAAAGCAAACAGCCACAAACAAATAAACATACACGGTGAAGCCAAATAAAAACGTTTAAAAAATTCAACACATTGCTGGCTTATGTAATGCATCATGTTGCCCGATCAATGTGGCAACCCTGCACAGCCAGCCCAGCCACAGCCAGCCTGCCACGTCACCATCCCCGCCAGCCAGCCCCATCGCGCCACGGCCGCAAGCCAGGGGAGGGGTGACGAGCCTATATAAGCCCGTGCCTACCCCACTGAGGACTGATTTTTGCCTGAGACAACTAATTACTGTTATGCTGTCCGAATATACATTTAAACTGATTTTCACATTCTTGCGTGTTATTTAAGCCACCTGTATTTAATACTTATTATAAAAGTTTCGTTGACCAACTATGATTTTTCCAGAGAAAAAGTCGTGCAAGATATGAAGAACTTCTTAGAGGTTAATATTCTTTTTTTACTAAACAGACATTCTGTTATATGTGTTCTATAACTGATTTGTTTTTGCTCCCGCGATAACGATGCATGCTCATTACTGTTATATAATAAAATTAAGTATTGTCTTTAAATTAAAGAGTGGTATTTTGTTGTACAAACGAATACACAATTTATAGTGTATTCACGGACGCTCGGTGTAGTCTCAATTCGAATTTAGAATAACGCTCTGGAACATTGATCTAACAAATCGAGAGTCGAACTCACATCGAGGGTTTCGCGCCATTTGGCACTATAATCACACCAAAAATGCTTTTAAGTATGTACAAAAAAAAATACTACTTATGGAGAGAGATTTGGGGTCAATCAACTATTCTTTGTACACAATTGTATTAAAGTTTGTAAAATATTGCGTGTTTTTATTACACAGACCAACAGTGAATTCTATGACCCGGTCGATATATTTATTAAACAATTAAGATGCCTTCTTGGGTTAGGCTCGTAAAACACACTTTCCTGAAATATGCACATTCTCTATAGGTGCACTTCCTGATATGTACACTTTGTCAATAGGTGCAGTTTCCCAGAATGTGCACTTTCGCAGAAGGTATATTTTCCCAGAAAGTACACTTTAGGGGTAGGGGTGTCCCTGTTTTATATTACCAAGGGTTTCTATGAAATAGTGCAAATGCAAACAGACGGACACACAGACGGACGGACGGACGGACAGAAATACCAAAACTATAAACGCTCCGTTAAAATATTTGGCTACTTTGCATACTTCTTACTATACAACGTGTTACAAAATAATCCGTAAAAAAGAAATTACGAAAGTAGTGTCAACCCTAGTATACTGTATACCTAAGATACTGAACTGACGTTATTTAATAAGGGTTGACACTACGTTTGTAATTTCTTTTTTACGGATTATTTTGTAACACGTTGTATACATGAGAAAATGGGACAGTGTACATTTCGGGAAAGCGTGCGTTTTGGAAAAGTGGACTGAATGAAAAAGTGCACATTTCGGGGAAGCGTGCGTTATATTGTACATTTCGGGAGTGTACATTTTGCAGAAAGTGCACATTTCGGGAAAGTGTGTTTTACGAGCCTAACCCGTCTTCTTTCACTGGTAACTTGGTGGACCACGCTGTCCCCAGTTTAGTATGATAATAGTGGTTTGTCCCCTTAGTTACTAGTATTTTTGGAAAAATGATTTTCTGATTTGGATAGCTTATTTTCACTTAGTACTGACAATGAATCTATTGTTAAAAGAATATAGTTTAACAGAGTTGTATTATTAAGCCATACTTAAAAGTACAAATAATACTTGATTGACCCATATACGGGTTAATAGATCAACTCTTTAAAGGTTGGACGGACGGACAGTGTAACCCTAACTCCGATCACGACAAAAAAATACACCAAATGCACAAGGTTGTAGTGAATAAACGAGATCACTTTTGTTCGATAAAATAGTGTTTATCTCGCTTCCTCAGTCGGCTTTAGATCGATACGCTATAGAGAAAGCGAAACGAAAAATAATTTATCCGATATAATACGACGTCGCATGACTATACATTATATCCAGAGATCGGACAAATGGGCGTCATTACTCGCAATTTTGTGGACATGACTCGATAGATTTTAATTAAACAAATTAAATTACATTAATTAATTACTTACCCTACAAATAGTTTTGATCCTTTGCAAGGCAGTAATAATTAATAAATAGATGATACAATAACTTGTTATTGTGTAGAATTGTAAAATCAAATAAACAGTTATTTTTATAATTTTTCCGTGGTTATTTTATCCCTTTTCACGGCTAAAATAAACTTATGAGGCGAAAGCTCCTATCGCAATCCACGAATGTTAATGGAGCAAACTTATATACTTAAATTAATATAATATCAATGGCCAGTCCTGTATTATTTATTTATAACTATCCTGCAAAGGATTAAAGTAATTTAATTTGTTTAATTAAAATTGGAGTCATGTCCACATTATTGCGAGTAATGACGCCCATTTGTCCGATCTCTGATTATATCCGAGTCTTATTCTACTTTGTAAAACTATATTGTTTTTGACATGTTATAGTATCGTTACGTACGTACGTACATGGGGGTAGGTGACTGCTACAAATGCATATATGCACCGATAATTAATTTAATTTAGCCAAATAATCTTAAATAGATAAAGATTTAGGCTAAGTATAAAATTGTAAACCCAACACAAATTTTGAAATAAACAGATTTTATTATTATTATTATTATTATTAATTAAGATCTCGACTTTATTAACACACTCACTTAACCGTCACAAACAACTATCGGAGAATAAATTTCAAATAGTTACATACAGTTAGTTGCAAAACTGAGTCAATATTAGCACCTTAGTAGAATGTTAATAAGTTGATGATAGTTAAAGGTATTTTTAAATGTTTAATACGACAAGTACTCCTTGAAATTTGCTACAAATACTCCTACCAAATGATTTCTGTCATTTACAGTTTTTAAGTACTTAATTTTATCGTAAAAACTGTTGAATTTAACTTTTTTTATTTGTCTAATATTTTAATTCTCTCTGTGGCAACCCAAAATAAGGACCCTGATAAAATTAAAGAAAAAAAGCCTTTTTAAAATAAGTAGAAAATTATTAAAATCGGACATACTTTTGGTGGCAGTTATTGGCGACATTAGTTCGGTGCACGGTTCACTTTTGCACCGAGACAAATTAGCCACACAAACTGGTTGTTAGTTCACTATGTTAGGGGATTAAAATTCTGCAATAACTAGAAAACTACGTCCCTGATTCAAGCAGTTGATACCTCATTTTAAATAGAATGGAATTCTCTGTTTTAGATAGTTTTCTTATTTGGGGTTGCCATAGAGAAAACTAAATTACTAGTATAAAACATAAATTGAATTTTTACAGTTTTTGGTTCAAAATCTTTAAAAAAATATAAATGACCAATAAATTATTTATACAGCAGTTTTGTAGCTTACTTCAAGGATAACTATTCTGTACTAAGCATTTGGAAATAGCTTTGATTGTCATCGACTTATTAACATTCTACTAAGGGGCTAATATTGACTCAGTTTTGCAACTAACTGTACATACATACATAAATAAATAAATAAATAAATAAATAAATAATCACAGGACAATGTCACACAAATTGACCTAGTCCCAAACTAAGCTCTAGGCTTGTACTATGGGTACTAGACAACGATAAACTTACTTATATAGAGAAATATATACTTAAATACATAGAAAACATCCAAGACTCAGGAACAAATACTCGTGCTCATCACACAAATATCTGCCCTTACCGGGATTTGAACCCAGGACCCCTAGCTTCGAAGGCAGGGTCACTCCCAACTAGGCTAGCGTGTCGTCATAAATCATGCCTGTTTCCCAGAGGGGTAGGCAGAGACCACTTCTTTCCACCTGCTACGATCCTGACAAAGCCCTTTCGCTTCTTCCACATTCATACATCGAGTCATGCATGCACATCGGTTTCGGGTACTTAAGATTCGGCCCTTTTCCAGTATTTCCCCGATTTGATTCAAAAAAGTACGCCATTTACATTTAAGGTTTAAAAATAGAATTAGTTACATAATAGATGGCCAATCACAGTTATCCATGAAAATACTTAATAAAGAGTACTTAAATTTAACGACTGCTTAACACAAATAAGAAACATTATTTGCGTACTGTATTATAAACAAGTGTTTTTGGAGTGGTTGGTGTTTCTGTAGCTCTGTCTACCCCACTCTGGGAACGAACGCGTGATGCTATGTACGTAGGCTAAGATGTTGAAGCTAGCTATAACATGTCAAAATGGAACATAATACGCTAAGTAAAGTTTTTGGAAGAGATGTAAATTATTGTCAGAGTCGTCGTGAAATGAAGAAATCGGTGTCCAAGAAGCAG
Source organism: Acleris holmiana (assembly GCA_949316455.1). Taxonomy (NCBI): domain Eukaryota; kingdom Metazoa; phylum Arthropoda; class Insecta; order Lepidoptera; family Tortricidae; genus Acleris; species Acleris holmiana. Next base: position 215,079 of record OX438790.1, on the reverse strand, counting down.
TGCCAAAGGGGTCGAAAATAAATCGTAGTCCAAATATCGTGCAAAGGTCGTAGAGTAAAGCGGCAAAGTTGAAAGTCCGGGGTTAGTTCAGGGGCCCTAGCCAAGATGCAAACGCTCCTAACGTTTTTCTTTTCTATCGCCAAAATGTATGGGATGACATTCTCGTGCGTTTCGATAAACCACGTGGTAGAATGTCATCCCATACATTTTGAGCGATAGAAAAGAAAAACATTAGGAGCGTTTGCATCTTGGCTAGGACCCCTGAGGTCGTTAAAAATATTTCTACAAACACTGATCACATGAAACGCAAGCAAATAGAAAAGAGCTGTTGAATTGAATCTTCTTTTTTATTAAATGGCGGTCCACACAGCGATTTCGCCAATGTCAAGTGAATAGATTAAATCAGTAAACAGAATAAATCAAAAGTAAAAGCCGGGCATTTTTCAATCGGCCATCTTCCCTTCCCGAAGGTTACCGGAATCTTGAATTGAATCGTTTGTTTACTTTGATGGTGATTCTTCGGCGTTTTCACCGCCGTCATTGTTGTCTTTGCATATTATTTTACATATAATTGACACTTTTTTAATTAATTTACAAGAATAATAAACTAACCCTGGTACCGCTTCTAGTTACATCAAAATTTGCTCGTAGTTATCATTATTTTGGTCAATATATTGAAGACAACAATGACGGGCGGTTGAAACGCCAAAGAATTGCCCTGATTTGACTTGACAATGACAGATGTAGTAGTGACAGTTTTTTTTCTTTTTCATTAAGCACGAAGGCAACAAATTTGTCGGCCATTAAAATTTATATTCAAATCCGTAACTAAAAAAAAGATTTCGCAAATATTAGAGGAAATAAAATTAAAACAGCCGCAGTTCCTTGATCTTTAGGATGACGACTATAGAAAAAAAATATAATAAAATACACATACATACATACATAAATCACGCCTGTTTCCCAGAGGGGTAGGCAGAGACCACTTCTTTCCACCTGCTACGATCCTGACAAAGCTCTTTCGCTTCTTCCACATTCATACATCGAGTCATGCATGCACGTCGGTTCCGGGAACTTAAGATTCGGCCCTTTTCCAGTATTTCCCCGATTTGATTCAAAAAAGTACGCCTAGGGCGCCCCCTTCCGACCCTTCCACTCACTTTAGCACTGTAAATTTCTTTCGTCAATCTTTTTCATCCATCCAAATGACCGAACCATCGAAGCATGCCCTTTTCAATTTTAGTTTTAGTATAATAAAATCTCTTCCAAAAACTTTACTTAGCCTATTCCTGTGGTACAGTCAGGACACAAAGCGAATATAATCGACCTTAAAATAAAAGACAGCTTAAACAGCGAGTGTAAATGAAAGAAACATTGAAACTCACATGGTACTTGTTCCCACAAACCTCGCACATTGCCTTCTCCCTCTCGCCGCAGGGCTTCCTGCTGGCGCCGGCTCGCTCGGCGGCGCGCGGCGGGCGGCGCAGCTTGACGCGCACGCGCAGGTGCACGCGCTCGTAGTGCGTCTGGCGCGACGACGCGCTCAGGAACAACGCCTCGCACTTACACACGAACAGCGACACTCACTCTTTACTAACCCTCTCCCCGTGTGGACTAAGGGAATAAGGGCTTGTAGTGCTGTTAGGCGTGGGCTTGCAACCTGTCACTAATACACTGGTAAACTTAACCTGACAGAATTATCAACGAGTTTAGAGTTGTTGGTATTCTGTTGCTCTGCCTACCCCACTCTGGGAAGTTAGCGGCGTTAGAGTAAACGCGGTTGGGCGACCGCCCAGGGCGCCAGATATAAAGGGGCACCTGCGGCTAGTTGTCATTCTATTTTTTTTTCGTATGCGTTTGAATAGCAATTGGGGGACTCCTTAGAAATCTCGCCCCGGGCGCTGATAGTGCTAAAACCGGCCCTGCCTTTAACGTACTTTTTTTTAGGGTTCCGTAGTCAAACTAGGAACTCTTATAGTTTCGCGATGTCGCCATTCGCCGTATGTATGTATGTGTGTGTTAGTTTGTGTGAGTGTGTGTGTGTGTGTGTGTGTGACACCATAGCTCTTAAACGGATGAACCAACTTAGATGCGGTGTTTACTTTCAAATGAAGTAGGTTTTCTAGCGATGATTCTTAGACATGTTTTATAAAAATCGGTTCAGCCGTTTTTGAGCGGTTAAAAGCTCCCGATATAACGGTGAGACCGAACACACCGCCACAAACAGACACTCAGACAAAAAGTTAAAAACCCCCGATTCAAAACATACATACATACATAACATCACGCCTTTATTCCCAGAGTGGGGTAGGCAGAGCAACAGAATACCAACAACTCTAAACTTGTTGATAATTCTGTAACCACATTTTGCACAGTCAGGCTAACTAGCGTATTAGTGACAGGTTGCCCATCACCTAACAGTACTACAAGCCCTTATTCCCTTAGTCATATCTCACGACATCCACGGAAAGACATGAAGTGGCACTATTCTAACCCGGCAACCACACGGGGGCAAAACAAAACAAAACGGTCTGTAAAAAACCTCTAAAAAGTTAAAATAAGTAGTGGCCCTATAAGTCTAATTATAAGTAGGTGTTAATATTTTGATCCAAGCGTCGTCGCGTAGCAGTAAGGGCTGATTGTTTGATAAGTAGGTAGTTAACGGAACACTGACACTAACTGAACTGACACGTCGGGGACCGCTAACGGCCGAACCCTATATTCAACCCGCGGACAGATAGCCTTACTTCGGATTAAATTTTGACACATTTTGTATGGGCAAATGTCAAATTTCAACCCGAAGTAAGCCTTATCTATACGCGGTTTGAATATAGGGTTCGGCCGTAACTAAATGAAATAATATAAATAAAATACCCCAGCCCTTACTACTACGCGACGACGCTTGGATCCAAATATTATACTTATTAGAGGTTTTTTTTATATTATTACTATCAACTGACCTTCTGGCACTTGATTGGCGCCTCCGCGTGGATGTCGCGGCCGTGCAGCATCAGCGACTCCTCGGAGTCGAAGCTCTCGCCGCACTCCGCGCACGGCCTGTAGAGTACACTTCGATCGTATGGCAATCAATGACCGTGACCACGAGAAGAGAGAGGCGGACATTAATCCACATGATAATGCCCGCGTCTTCAGTCGAAACATCGAGGCAATCATTCATAATGTTTATTTGTCCTAATGCATCGTTTGTCCGAATTTTCATTTGTACTAATATAATTTCCCTCAGAATTTTTTGTTCTTTTAATGTTGGTAATCTTCAATCCTAATCTTATTTATTTATTTATATAAAGTTCAAAATACTTATTGGGTAAACCGTAAACTTTTCAGGTTTTTTTAAAAGGTTAGGTAAGGTTTGTTTTTTAACAACCCTGAGAAGTTTACGGAAATAAAACCACAATATATATTATGACCAGTATTTATAATGACTCATTATGTATATTGAACCTTATATATTATGATACGTACCCTTTTGGAATACTTAAAAAGTATTATGACTCAGCGGAAAACTAGTTTAGGACAAATGATAATTGAGACAAACGATGCGATAGGACAAACGCAAGGCCGTAGGCAAAAAAAATGGCGTATATTGTTTCACCTACACTCATTTTATAGAACGTATCGTTTGACAGAATTTCACTTCAAACAAAACTATTTTCTGCTGAAACACTGTTGTTTTCAGGGTATCTTAAACTTTAATTGCGTTGATCAGGTTGGACTAGACTTGTGACCATCACAAAATGTAAAGTCCTGCACCTGAACACTGTTTTTATAGCGTTAAAGATTTTATTAACTTTAATAGAGCATAACAACGCTGATGCATGCTATATAGCTAATTTATTTTTGCGAGTTATTTTAAGATTATTGTGACCAACTTGTCAATTATTGTGTCTAATCTAATATTTTGCATGTCTATTTTAATGTCGGCTGAATATTGGTTCTGTTATTTATTTTATGATCTCATTGTAACGTATTCTAGCAAATGAACATTTCTATTTCTATTTCTAGAAAAGCCTGCCTATTAAATGTAAAATGAATTTCCGAAGCAAAATAAAGGACTGTCGCAATCTAGTGTTAGAAATATTTTTTATCGATATATCGATAGTTGTGTAATATCAATTACATTTATCGATAAAAAAGGGCCACGAAATAAAAATACAATTAGTACAATTTTACGTGAGGTTTGTATAAAACTTTATTGGAACAGATGCAATTTCTTGTTCGAAATCCACGTCACACGTAAAACTGTCTCGAGTGTTTATCATTTTCAAAGTCTTGCCTCTTAGTTACCTGACGGGTTATTTTATTACTTAATTTAACCTAGTAAGGCCCATCATTCTACAAACAGGACGATTTTTGTGGATGGGAATTTGTATCTAACAGCAAGGAAATAAAGTTCAAATACGTTCGCTTATAATGCAATTTTAATTTTTTAAAGGGTTAGGCTCTTAAAACACACTTTCCCGAAATGTGCACTTCCTGCAAAGGTGCACTTTCCGCAAAATTTACACTCCCAAAATGTACACTTTTTCAAAACGCACGCTTTCCCGAAATGTGCACTTTTTCATTCAGTCCACTTTACCAAAACGCACGCTTTCCCGAAATGTACACTGTCCCATTTTCTCATTTATATAGTAAGAAGTATCCAAAGTAGAAAATATTTTAACGGAACGTTTATGGTTTCGGTCTTTCTGTCCGTTCGTCCGTCTGTTTGCATTTGCACTATTTCATAGAAACCCCTAAAGTGTACTTTCTGGGAAAATATACCTTCTGCGAAAGTGCACATTCTGGGAAACTGCAGCTAATCACAAAGTGTACATATCGGGATGCGCACTTTTAGAGAAAGTGTACCTACTTTCCGAGAAAATGACCCTTCTAAAGAAGTGCATCTTTAGAGAAAGTGCATATTTCGGGAGAGTGTTTTACGAGCCTAACCCTTTTTAAACAAAGAAAATTGGACTTAATCCTAATTGCAATGTAGTTTAAATTAAATTGCCTTGATGATGTACATCCTAACGCACATCAGGCTTTACGAGGTTAACATATAAAGCAACCGTCGCGAATAATTATAAAATAATGTAAATATATCGGCATGTTTTTTTATATAATAACTAGCGAACCGCCCTCGCTTCGCTCTGGATTAAAGTATAATACATATAAACCTTCCTCTTGAATCACTCTATCTATTAAAAAAAACCGCATCAAAATCCGTTGCGTAGTTTTAAAGATTTAAGCATACAAAGGGACATAGGGACAGAGAAAGCGACTTTGTTTTATACTATGTAGTGATAATATTTTGACGACACGGTGACCTAGTTGGGAGGGGAGTGACCCTGCCTCCGAAGCCAGCGGTCCCGGGTTAAAATCCCGGTAAGGGCAGATAATTGAGTGATGAGCGCGAATATTTGTTCCTGAGTCTTGGATGTTTTCTATGTATATAAGTATATATAATTTCTCTATATAAGTATGTTTATCGTTGTCTAGTACCCATAGTACAAGCCTAGAGCGTAGGACTAGGTCAATTTGTGCGACATTGTCCCCTGATATTTATTTATTTATAATGCTCGATATCGATAAAAAAGTGTTTCTAACACTAGCTAGATTTCGATTGTCTTTTGTTTTGCCGCGAATATTCTTATTTTCATGCATACTCAGAATTAAGTTTCATTGATACGATTCAGGAGAAAAAGCTAAAAAAAACATATAAAAAACGCAATACACTAAGTTTTGACCCGTTTATTAAGATTGTCTATAGATTCTATACATATTTTAATGTAACGTAATATTTAAATTCAACGCTTGAACATGGTAATTTAGGAAATAAAGGCAAATTTCTTTGTAACTTCCTTATATTTTAAACATGGAACAACAGCTGTGACGTCATTCCTGTCGTCGATTTTGTAGCGCCTCCTAAGGCCTCTCGTACAAAAAATTTTACATAATACGTCCATTAGAAAAAAACCCTATTGCAAAGGAAATAAAATAGGTTTTCCTTTGTTTTTATGAGGGACAATCAAACTAGAACTAGCCCGTGTGGTTGCCGGGTTAGAATAGCGCCACTCCATGTCGTCCCGTGGAAGTCGTAAGAGGCGACTCAGGGAATAAGGGCTTGTAGTACTGTTAGGCGATGGGCTTGCAACCTGTCACTAATACACTAGTAAACTTCTTGGCCTGATTGTGCAAAATGTGGTTACAGAATAACGAACAAGTCTTTTTGGGGTTGTTGGTATTTCTGTAGCTCTGCCTAACCCACTGAGGGAATGAAGGCGTGATGTTATGTATATATGTATGTATCAAACTAGAAAATTGACTCTATTGCATTTGTAATAGGTACATATTAGCATATAGGCGCCCGTGTGGTTGCCGGGTTAGAATAGTGCCACTCCATGTCTTCCCGTGGATGTCGTAAGAGGCGACTAAGGGAATGAGGGATTCTAGTACTGTTAGACGATGGGCTTGCAACCTGTCACTATTTCACTGGTAAACATCTTAGCCTTTTTGTGCAAAATGTGGTTGCAGAATTGCCAACAACTCTTGTTGTAGTTGTTGGTATTTCTGCAGCTCTGCCTACCCCACTCTTGGAATGAAGGCGTGATAATATGTATGTATGTACATATTCCATTGGCAAATTTCGTTGTATGGTGGTTCTTAGGAGGTTAGAGTTTTTTGCAGAAGTCTCAACTATGACCTTTTAACGCTTCATATCTTATTCCTCTCTTTCATAGCACTTTCCAGAGAGTAGGGCTTGTTCCGCCTAATTTTTATAATACCTAATTTACTAATTAAACTAAATTTCAAATTGCCATGGGCTCATAATACCCAAATATCAATTTGTCTCATTCCTAAAATGAACAAATGTCAACTTTATTAACACACTAACTTAACCGTCACAAACAACTATCGCAGAATAAATTTCAAATACTTACATATAGTGTCATTCTATGGAACTTTGACTGGAGACTTTGACCTAAAACGTCTCATGTCCGAAATGCCTAAATATTTTAATGTACTTGTCCTTAAAATGCCGAATCAGAGATACGAAAAGAAATCAAAAAAGCTTAAACTGATAACTCCAGAATGCCAAAATGACACAGTTTCAAAATGCCTAAATAGTTTGCATTATCTTTATAATATTGGTACTTCAATGTTGCCCAGCACTAAAGGAGATAATAATTTAAAATTTAGGTATTTTGGTACCTAGTTGTTTTGAACATACGGTATCCTGCGATAAAGCTGTTGTGAAGTTTGTCCATTACGAGAGTAAGACATTTTAAAATTTAGCCGTATTCAAATTAAGGTGTCATGAGTTTAAAAGTTAGGCATTCTGGGATTTAGGTATTTTGACACTAAATCCTTTTGAAATCTAGTATTGGTAAATTAGGCATTATGAAAATTAGGTGGAATAAGCCCTACTCTTTCCAGAGAGCGTTAGAATGAATACATGCAAGTTCCCTATTGTACCGTATATCCAGGTCCTGGCCGCACGAGTTCCCCACCAGCGCCCGGTGCCGGCTGAAGGCGTCTTGGTTCTTGAACTGGAAGCGGCATGAGAAGCAGAAGAACTCCGTCTCCTCGAGCTTCGGCGCTTCGAGCTGCAGGAGATTAATAGTCAAAAAGGGTTTAAGGTCACGTTGGCCTAGTTGGGAGTGACCCTGCCTCCGAAGCCAGCGGTCCTGGATTCAAATCACGGTAAGGGCAGATATTTGTGTGATGAGCGCGAATATTTGTTCCTGAGTCTGTATTTAGTATGTATTTCTCTATATAAGTATGTTTATCGTTGTCTAGTACCCATAGTACAAGCCTAGAGCTTAGTTTGGGACTAGGTCAGTTTGTGTGAGATTGTCCCGCGATACGTAGGAGGATGCTGGCAACACCGTTGGTTACTTTTGAACGTCAAACGTCAACGCCATAGTTTTGTAGGTTGGTGGCTGCGTTATGCTCAAAATTACCTTTGGATTAGAGTCAAAATAAAGGAATATTACGATATATTGAGGATGCTCTGCTGTCATTCAGCTTTAATCTATTTTGTAATCAGCCATGATCTTGATGAATGCTAGGCAAACGGCAATTTTTTACGTTGCAATAGTAACCCACGTTTCTTGTTTGGTTTAAGCAGTTGTCATGAGCTTACAGTTTCATTATGTTTATGTACTCTTTAATTAAGTAATTGATTTATAACTTCCATTGGCCTTCTGTTATGTAACAAATACCACGTAAATACGTATATATACGGCTGTTGTTTCCCTGAAAACCAATAAATAAATAAAACAAGGATGGAAGGACGTGTGTCTCAGTGTGACCGCGAGTGTCTCTGTGTGTATGTGTGTCCACGAGTGTCTCTGTATGTATATATGTGCCCGCGAAACTCTCTCTCTTTCTCTCTCTTTGTGTGTGTGTGTCCACGAGTGTCTCTGTGTGTATATATGTGCCCGCGAGTCTCTCTCTCTTTCTCTCTCTTTGTGTGTGTGTGTGTGTGTTTCTCAGTGTGTCCACGAGTCTCTCTGTGTGTATATATGTGCCCGCAAGTCTCTCTCTCTTTCTCTCTCTTTGTGTGTGTGTGTGTGTGTGTTTCTCAGTGTGTCCACGAGTGTCTCTGTGTGTATGTTTGTGTCCATGTGTGTCTCTGTGTGTATATGTGTGCCCGCGAGTCTCTCTCTCTTTCTCTCCGTGTGTGTGTGCGTGTCTCACCCCGGCGTGCACCCGCTTGGTGTGCAGCTGCAGGCCGAGCGCGCTGACGAAGGCCTCGCCGCAGTGCTCGCACGACGTGCACATGTTGGGGTGGTGCAGCCGCACGTGCGACAGCTGCGTCGCTCGCTTGCTGCAACCAGACAACCAAAACATATGCACACCTTGATAATAAACATGTTAAGGAGCCGTATACGAAATTTAGCCGATTTCGCTGATTTACGTGATTTTACAGTTGAAATACTTCTACAAATTTTAATGCGCATCTTTCGATTTTCAACGAATGAACGAGCTAAGTACTTTTTTATTATTTTATTTTGATTAATCGACCCGAAACCGGACAATAAATTTTGGTGGTTCCCCATACTTAGAACTGAAACTCATATAATTTTTTTCATCAAACCCATACGTGTGGGGTATCTATGGATAGGTCTTCAAAAATGATATTGAGGTTTCTAATAACATTTTTTTTCTAAACTGAACAGTTTGCGCGAGAGACACTTCCAAAGTGGTAAAATGTGTCCACCCCCCCCCCCCCCCCCTTGTAACTTGTAAAATAAGAGAATGATAAAACTAAAAAAAATATAATGATGTACATTACCATGCAAACTTCCACCGAAAGTTTTTTTTTTAACTCGTTATAAATCGTCTTGCTGCTGGGTTCCGTACCCTTCATGGGTCCGACTCGCACTTGGCCGCTTTTTTTATCAGATGAAACGATGGTCTTACTTGAACATATCTCCGCAGAAGGGGCACTCGAACGTCTTGCCGACGTGCGAATAAAAGTGCGACTCGGCTATATCCCTGCAAACAATCAAACCAGGAGTGACTCCCTCCCTCCAACCCAGCCATCCAACCCAGGTTAGATATTGGGAACTCATTGTGCCATCTTGCAACATGCCTCAGGTTGGGTAGTGGGAATATAATTTATTATCAACGATCGGAATAGGTAGTGCCATCTCGGGTGAATGACCTTAAACATTGTACATAACATGGATAAGACTTGGGATTCCGGGACTCGTATTTTTAGCAGATTCTTTTCTTGACATGTCTTTAATTTTATTTTATCATTATAAATAATGTTTTAAAACAACCTACATCTCGCGTTACACCTCAAAAAAAAGTAGTCATTCGTAACTTATTTATTGGATCATAACTGAAATGATATTTCATGTCGTGCATTAAAACGTATAGAAAAACAGTATTCTAACTGAAAAACACAAAAAAAAAACAAAAACCAACAAATTTCGTATACCTCTTAAGAATGCCCTTTAAAAACAACATGCGAATACCAAAAGGTAAGACGTACGATTTGATTTTATTGTTGGCATTAACGCCATAATCTAAGCCAGCAATCCGCAGCAGCAGCATCTATCTATTTTAGTGGTGGTAGGACCCTATGCAGGGTCCGTCCGGATCGCTACCACCATCTTATCCATTAACCACCCGCCAAGCAACAGTGTTCGCATTGTTGTGTTCCGGTGTGGGGATAAGACAACCGGTGAAATTACTAGCATAGAGGCATTCCATCTTAGTCCTCAGGGTTGGCAACGCATTTGAGGTCTTAGGATTATAGTCTTGAGAATTCAAATGTCTATGGGTCTCAGATTCCACTTACCATCAGGTGGCCTGAGTGCTCGGGTGCCTTCTCCTTAACATAAAAAAAAATTGTAAAATTAATATTTTTTAATAACATTTCTGAACCAAACACAAACTTAAAACTTGTATGAAATCCCGGCGTTAAAAACTATATCCATACTAAGCTTACGCATCGAAGTCCCGTGAAATGGCACTACGTAATCCGATCACTGTTTATTATTTACCGTTCTTGCCATCGTCCAACCTGTACTAAATAGTGCACAGACTGCTGACCATTGAGTTTCTTGCGGCGTTTCTTCTCAGCAGTGGTCCCCTCTTGGAAGCGCTGGTAGAATTTTGACGTGTAAAAGTGCCCGTGTGGCCTACTTACTGAATCAACAATATTTTTTTTGTCACGTAATATCCCGGCCACCACTGTAGTATACCGGGCGAAGCGAAGGTAAATATATATATGTAGGTTTGTAAATTTGTCTGTTTCTAGAATACTGTTGGCTTAATTATAATTAGCTTTTTTATTGGTCAAAATTATTGATATTTTTTATATCGCTGGAACCGTACACTTTTTAGAATTTCTTAATTATTAAGTTACTGTAAGGTTTGAATTATAAAAATCCTAGAGCAGTAAGTTTGACTTACGACAATTATGACATAATATAATTATGACAGACAATATAGACCCCATATTTAACACAAATTACTACATTTATAAGGTTGGAAGATGAGAAGAAAAATAAATAATAAATTAAATTCCCTCTATCCAATATGAGGCAGGTTGGAAGATGGCACTATAATTTCCCAATATCAAACTTGGGTTGGATGGATAGGTTGGAAGATGGGAATGGGAGTTTACGCATTTGTCTGTCCGTCTGACTGTCTGTATTTACGCAACGCGTGCAGGAGTAGCAGAGCGGCTCGAGTAGCTCTTGTGTCGTGTGTAGCAAAAGATACGTGCTACTTTCTGGTCTGCCTGTCCGGTCTGTCCAGTATGTCGGTATGTCTGGTCTGTCCGTGTCTCTGTCTCTCTGTCTGTATTTACTCAGTGCCTGTACTAACAGCGGAGCGGCGCGAGTCACTCTTGTGTCGCTAGTAGCAGACGATACGTTCTACTGTCTGGTCTGTCCGGTCTGACTATCTGGTCTGCCTGTCCGGTTTGTCCAGTATGTCCGTATGTATATCTGCACGTCTGTATTTACTCAGTGCCTGTACTAACAGCGGAGCGGCGCGAGTCGCTCGTGTCGCTTGTAGCAGACGATACGTTCTACTGTCCGGTCTGTCTATCCGGTCTGTCTGTCCGGTCTGTCCAGCCTGTCCATCAATCGGGTCTGTCCCTTTGTTCACCTGCACGTCTGCCCGTCTATCTGTCTGTTCGTCTGTTCGCCTCTCTGTCTGTATTTGCGCAGCGCGTGCTGCGGCAGTAGCGAAGCGGCGCAGGTCACTATTGTGTCGTGTGAACTCGTGTGTAGCAGACGTTACGGTTTACTGAATGTCAGGTCTGTCCAGTCTGTATTTCTTGTGATTGTTTTTCCATGTTTATTTTTCTTTGTGTGGTGTTCAATAAAGCGTATTTCTATTATAGATCTAGTCTGTCTCATCGGCTGCCCATCTGTCTGTCTGTCCGTCTAACTCTCTGATGTGTCGTGTGTAGCAGACAATACGTTTTACTGAGTCTGGTCTATTCGGTCTGTCTGTCCGGTCTGTCCAGTCTGTCCAGTCTGTCCGATCTGTCCATCTGTCTGTCTGTCCGTCTGTCTGTCTTGCCTGACCACTTGTTCGTTTGTCTGTCCGTTTTTATCCACGCAGCGCGTGCGGCAGTAAGCGGCGCAAGTCACTATTGTGTCGCGTGAACTCGGTCTGTCCGTCCGTCTGCCTGTCTGTACGCACCGGCTCCGCGCCACGAACTCGCAGCGCGTGCAGCAGTAGCGCAGGCGGTGCTGGTCGGCGTGGCGGCGCCGGCGCCAGTCGCTCTTGTGCCTCGTGAAGCAGATGTCGCATTCGAACGAGCCGTACGGCTGAAACACCGACGACACCTTGTAGCAAGCAGTTCAGTGGCGGGTGGTTTATGGATAAGATGGTGGTAGCGATCCGGACGGACCCTGCACAGGGTCCTACCACCACTAGAACAGCTTACAGCACCTTAGTAAAAGCAGGAAAAGTGGGACTTTGAATCTACCTACAAGGAAATAAAGTTCAGTTACCTTTGCACTTTAATGTCATTTTCAAATTTTAAACAAATAAAAATGAACTTTATTATCATACGAATACAGTTTAAACTAATTTGTCTTGATTATACACTTCCTAAGGCACACTGGGTCGCAGGAGGTTAAGGTTATCAATAACAAGACAATGTTAAAGATCATTTACGGTGATTTAGTAAAAATTAAATTTTAAACGAATTATTAATCCTAAAATTAACTTTATTTATAATCTACGTCTTTCAAATGTTATTAGAACATTTTAATTTAAACTTTATCGCAATTAGGATGCCAAGTGAAGCGCCAAGGGTTATGTCCGGAATCTCCATGGTAATAACAATGCCATTATGGCTATAAAAGAACGGTTATTACTATGGCAACGCTCATTATAGAACAGTTTTCACGCTTCGGTTACGCTATAGGTGGTACTCTGATACTGTTAACGATATCAATATTGGCCGTTTATAGTAGGTGCCGGGGATCCTATCATATAATAACCAACATTTCACAAATGATTAATTTCACAAACATATCATATATATATCGATGGTTGAAAGGCAAAACGCGTGAAGCGACATTATTTGAAAATTTACAATAAAGTGATACTATTTTGTTTTTGTGTGGTTGCTGGGTTAGAATAGTGCCACTCCATGTCTTCCCGTAGATGTCGTAAGAGGCGACTAAGGGAATAAGGGCTTGTAGTACTGTTAGTAGATGGGCTTGCAACCTGACACTAATACACTGGTAAACATCTAGCCTGATTGTGCAAAATGTGGTTACAGAATCATCAACAAGTTTAGAGTTGTTGGTATTTCTGTAGCTCTGCCTACCCCACTCTGGGAATGAAGGCGTGACTTTACGAATGAATGAATGATAATATTGTAAATGAATTAGAAAAGTCGACTAATTGCGTATGTATACGACTCAATATCACACATTTTGTCGCTTGAAGCGTTTTGCCTTTCAAGCATCGATATATTGTTAGGAAGCCATACCAAATGTTGGGTTTTATACTGCGTATTACCAAACCCTTCCAACAGAAAAAGAGCTTAATTTATTTATACCAATCCTTGGTAACGTCCAATCTCGAGTATGCCTCAGTTGCGTGGAACCCTTTTTATAATGTTCAGAAAAGGTTCTACCAGCTTTTTTTTTTTTTTTTTTATATTAAGGAGGAGGCACCCGAGCACTCAGGCCACCTGATGATAAGTGGAATCTGAGACCCATAGACATTTGAACTCTCAAGACTATAATCCTAAGACCTCAAATGCGTTGCCAACCCTGAGGACTAAGATGGAATGCCTCTATGCTAGTAATTTCACCGGTTGTCTTATCCCCACACCGGAACACAACAATGCGAACACTGTTGCTTGGCGGGTGGTTAATGGATAACCACCACATCACATATAATACATACTTTTGGTCACATATAATATCCTATCTCTCCGAGATAAACGATTTTAGTGGTGGAAGGACCCTGTGCAGGGTCCGTCCGGATCGCTCCCACCATCTTATCCATTACCCACCCGTCAAGCAACAGTGTTCGCATTGTTGTGTTCCGGTGTGGGGATAAGACAACCGGTGAAATGACTAGCATAGAGGCATCCCATCTTAGTCCTCAGGGTTGGCAACACATTTGAGGTCTTAGGATTATAGTCTTGAGAATTCAAATGTCTATGGGTCTCAGATTCCACTTACCATCAGGTGGCCTGAGTGCTCGGGTGCCTTCTCCTTAACATAAAAAAAAATGCATTGCCGGTAGTATCATGATGCGTAATATCTGCGTGGGCAAACTCAATTGCCCAGAACTTCTGTCAAGAATCCATCTCCGTGCTCCTCTTAAGAGGCCGTATACGAAATTTTGCCAGTATTGCTTATTTTCGCGATTTTACAGTTTAAATACTGCTTTTCTATAAGTTTTAATGCACATCATGATAAATCATTTCAGTTATGATCGAATAAATGAGTTACGAATGAATGAGCTACTTCTTTATCTTTGTCGAGAATTTAAATTTGGGATTTAGGTTATTTTAAAACATTATATATTGCTATTTAATGTTTAACTTTTGGGTGTGTTTTTAAAGAAATGGATTGATTTTGAATTGAACTTTATTACTGTTGTTTTAATTTTATGAACGATAGTTTTAACTAGTCGGAATCAAAAACAATGTTTTGCCCATTTTCTGTAAAACTTTACCAAGTAAATCATTTTTTTACAAAAAAAAATATATAAAGGTGGTAAAAAGTAATTCATACATTTTTTAGACAAATTTTACAGCAATTAATTGCTATTTTTTCATACCTTTAAGACGTCAAAACGATTTGTGAATATGCGATATTCTAAACCTCTTACAGCAAAGTTCGATGAGTTTCAGGTCGATTAATCAAAATTAAATAATAAAAACAAAAAGTATTTTATACATTCGTCGAAAATCGAAATTATCTTTCGTGTTGCGCATTAAATATTTTGTAGAAGTAAAGTAATAAAATCACGTCTGTAAAGTCACGAAAATCAGAGAAATCGGCAAAATTTCGTGTACGGCCTCTTAAATCAACGAGGAACACCTTTTCAGTCTTCACTATATAGGCTGTGTCGCATCACAATATATTTCTTAATGACATAGACCTGTTGTCATTTCTAATATAATTATTAAGCACTTAATGCTTTGCATGCTGTTTTTTTACTTTAGTATTTATTATGTTGATAATGAGACATTCAGGGAAGCATCTGTATCTATAGTACCAATTGAATAATGTTGCAATATCTATGTATGTTTCTGTGTCATCTCCTAAATAAATAAATAAATATCATTTGACAACCCGCGTCTAATTCCGAAACTGTAAATAATTCTGGATTTATTCCAAGACCATCGTGTAGAACCCTATAGGTTAGGCATATTTGTAGTTACAGAAAAAAAAACGGGTTGGCTAATGAATAGGTTACGAAAAGATGCATTTGTCAAAGATTTGTCGGCGAAAAGGCAGAGAACCTACGCGCGGAGAAGAAGTCACTTTATAGAACCAAGAGAATTATCAAGAATACTTACAATCTGGTGACAGTTCAGATGATTCCTCAGCGTGATTTCCGACCTGAACCCCTTCACGCACTTCTCGCACTTGTACGGAGCTGCTATAAACAGCGCCGACTCCCTTTTCGCCTGCAACTCCTCCATCTGTTCCTCTCTAGTCATCACAAACACTTTAAAGTTGAAATCATCACCAAACTGGATGAATTCATGCGTCGATTTATTGTTTTTATCATAAGGTTGTGTATTTGTATCACTGTTTGATTTTTCATCGTCGTCCTTTTTGTATTTGATCATACCTTTTTGCCATATAACGTTGTAAGTCTCTGGTTGTGCATAATCTATATCAAGTTTTTCATTAGGCACAATTTCACCAGGTTCTAGTTTTATTTTTCTTCGTGGTTTTCTAGCAACTTGCGTTTTAGGTTCTAAGCTAACTTTATTATCTTTTATAATAGGTGCTTTGTACTTCTTGTTAATTTTTGCCCTGTAAAGATCTAGTTCATCATCAGCGAAAATATCTTTGTTTTTATATTTAATATCACCTTTTTGCCAGTCTATATTATTATTTTCTTGTATGGTCAGTTCATCAGTTAAAATATCATTGGGTTCCAGTTTTATCGTTGGTTTTCTTGATGGTTTCTTCAGGGGTTTGGTTACTTTTCGAATTGTTTTTGGGGTTTTCTTTTTCGTCTTAACCGTTTTCGCATTATCTTTCAACAAATAATCAACATCAATATTGTCGGTATCGGTTGTTGTTGGAATTGTTTTTATCAATAAATCTACATCAATACATTTCTCTTTTTCAGACGCTTCAGGTATAATTTCGTTTAACAGAGCCTCCTCCCTAATATCCTCGAGTTCCTTGCCCATCGAAGGAATTACGGTTAAAGAAGGTCGGTTACCAATGTTGAGTTCTTCGCCAATCAAAGGAATTTCTGTTAAATGCTGTTCACCAATATTATTGATTTTCTTGCCCATTGGAGGAATTTCTGTTAAACGTGGTCGGTTACCAATGTTAATGAGTTCCTTGCCCATCGAAGGAATTTCTGTTAAATGCTGTTCACCAATATTAATGATTTTCTTGCCCATTGGAGGAATTTCTGTTAAACGTGGTCGGTTACCAATGTTAATGAGTTCCTTGCCCATCGAAGGAATTTCTGTTAAAGGTGGTCGGTTACCAATGTTAATGAGTTCCTTGCCCATCGAAGGAATTTCTGTTAAACGTGGTCGGTTACCAATGTTAATGAGTTCCTTGCCCATCGAAGGAAATTCTGTTAAATGCTGTTCACCAATATTAATGATTTTCTTGCCCATTGGAGGAATTTCTGTTAAACGTGGTCGGTTACCAATGTTAATGAGTTCCTTGCCCATCGAAGGAATTTCTGTTAAACGTGGTCGGTTACCAATGTTAATGAGTTCCTTGCCCATCGAAGGAATTTCTGTTAAAGGTGGTCGGTTACCAATGTTAATGAGTTCCTTGCCCATCGAAGGAATTTCTGTTAAACGTGGTCGGTTACCAATGTTAATGAGTTCCTTGCCCATCGAAGGAATTTCTGTTAAAGGTGGTCGGTTACCAATGTTAATGAGTTCCTTGCCCATCGAAGGAATTTCTGTTAAATGCTGTTCACCAATATTCATGATTTTCTTGCCCATTGGAGGAATTTCTGTTAAAGGAAAATCATTAATATTCATGACTTTCTTGCCTATCGAAGGAATTTCTGTTAAAGATGGCTGTCCACCAATATTAATTATTTCTTTGCCCATTGAAGGAAATTCTGTCAAAGAAGCTAGTTCACCCATATTCATGATGTCCTTGCCCATTGAAGTAATTTCTGCTAAAGAAGGCATTTCACAAATATTATCGCTTTTCGTCCCCATTGGAGGAATTTGTTTCATCAACGATTTTACATTCATTTTTTTCTCTTCATGGCACGCTTTGAGTATAATTTCATCTAACAGAGCTTGCTTGCCAATATTATTGAGTTCTGCGCCTATCGAAGCCATTTCTTTTATAAAAGAATCTTTAGCACTATGCATTTCTTTTTTTCCTTTTACAGGGACATTATTCAATTCAGAATAACCAACACAACCTTTGCCCGATTTACAAATTGTTGGAATTATATTCTTTAATATATCCTCGTGGTTGTTATTGGGCGTCGCTTCCTTCCCCAGCACTGATTCCTCAGATTCACTCATAAACTTTCCATAATCATTTCCTAAAATAAAATTATCGAACGTATCGGCTAAATTCGAGTTATCATTCTCACTTAAATAATTTGTATTTATAGATACGTCATTTAAATTAATAACATCAGTTAAACTGTCATTAATATGTTCGTTTAACAGTTCTTCTGCGCTGCTGAAGGTGTTGGCTGTGTCTACATCGAGAATATGTTTGGCTGCAGTCAAATTGCTACTATCATCGATAGCTTTAACGGACATACCCTCATCCCTTTTCAATTCAGCGTTTAACATATCTTCTATTTCACTATCAATACTTTTAGAACTCAATCCCTTCCTTATTAACTCATCGAAGTCATTAGTAATTTCTTTTCCACTCAGGAAGCCGTCAACGTCATTAACGCTGTTCATATCACAGAATTCATTAAAACTTAGATCATGTTCACTAAACGAGTTTCTTATTTCTTCGAAGTCATTCAAAACGTCATTAAGGCCATCTGCGTCGTCAAAATCGATAATTTTCTCGTTTTGGTCCACACTCTTATCTAAATCGATGTCGTCCTCCTTGTCATTGTGCGTCATGCTGATGATGTTGGCGTCGAGGCCGAGCGTGAACTCGAGGAGCAGCTTGTGGGAGATGCGGTCGACTGAGCGGACGAAGTCCGTTGTGATCTAAAAGAGGTGTTAGGTTAAATAGAGATATATAGAGACAGAGGCTTAGAATAGAATTGAAAATTTTATGGACGGCAACTACCTTAAATATTGGAAATAGTGAATTGTACGCAAAGGAGACTTGCTTTTATTTTTGCAAACGATAAATACTGCATTTAAGGATTTTTTTGAAAATTGGTCAAATTCACAAAATCAAAATCAAAATGTTTATTCAGTAAATAGGCCACCATAGGGCTCTTTTACACGTCGGTAATATGAAGGGAATTTACTAGCGCTTCAGATAAGACCATCATTGCGGAGAAGAAGCGCCAAGAAACTCCCGCAGAAGGTCATTTTTTCAATCAAAAAGTACAGCAATACTTAAAAGTAAGTTACATTACAAGTACTTATTAAAGCTAGAACAAATAAAATCATTACTAATGTACGGCTAACACTAATATAATGAGTCTAGGAGAACAACACGACGAGGTCTCTACGTCAAAAGCCAAACAATAAAGTCTTGTTTTTTACGGTGTTTATTTAGTTTAAATTCAAATTCAAATCATTTATCCAGTAAATTGGCCACATGAGGGCTCTATTACACATCGGTGCATGTGTATGGTGTTGTAGATTATAAATGATCACTATCAATGACCTTTTCAATCGGTACAATAAAACACGACATTACTGTTATGTCATATTTGACCAGATCAATTGCCGTTTAGCCTTTTGGCGACTAAGGTTTATAAGAAAAATGACTAGGTATAAAAATGATAAGAAAAAAAAATGGAGAGAAGTATTTATTGACTAAGCATAAAAATTCCGACATTTAAAAACGTAGGTAGGTTTAGGTTATGTCAGTTTTGCAGCAGGCCCGGAGAGCCAAACCACTCAGAAATAGGAGCTCCGCGGTAGCGGAGCTCCGTCGATACTGCCTAATTTCAAATAACGTACGTATTTGAATGTCGGCATTTTTATACTTAGTCATTAAATCCTTCTCTCCAATTTTCTTTCTAGTCATTTGTATACCTATTCATTTTTACTAGACCTTAGTCGCCAAAAGGCCGTTTAGGAAAGATCAATTTTAAAAAAATCCTTAAACCTAGTATTTAATGTTTTCAATAATAAAAGTAAGTCTCATACATACATACATAACATCACGCCTTCATTCCCAGAGTGGGGTAGGCAGAGCTTCAGAAATACCAACAACTCTAAAGACTTACTGATATTTCTGTAGACACATTTTGCACTAACAGGCTAAGAGGTTTACTAGTGTATTAGTGACAGGTTGCAAGCCCATCGCCTAACAGTATTACAAGCCCTTATTCCCTTAGTCGCCTCTTACGACATCCACGGGAAGACATGGAGTGGCACTATTCTAACCCGGCAACCACACGAGTAAGTCTCCTTTGCGTGGAATTCGCTTTTTCAAATATTTAAGATAGTTTTCGTCCATGTGGCGTTCGATTCCAGGGTTCCGCTCCCGAAGGGTAAAAGTAGGTCCACGGGACCCTATTACTAATACTCCACTGTCCGTCCGTCTGTCTGTCTGTCTTTTTGAGCTTGATATTTATAACGGCAACAGGTAAACGCTTGATAAATTCACAGAATATTTAGACGTATATTCACTTTAAAAACAAATGTTAAATAATGAAAATAAAAAAAACAGAGCTTCTCAAGTCGACGTAAAAAGATTAAAATATGGCTAAATTCACTAATCATGGTTGTAGAACAAAAATAAAAATGATTTCTCAAATATTTAATGAACTACCGAGCGATTAACGACTTACGGCCGAACCCTATATTCAAACCGCGGACAGATAGCCTTAATTCGGATTAAAATTTGACACATTTTGTATGGGCAAATGTCAAATTTCAACCCGAAGTAAGCCTTATTAACGAAGTAACCCGCGGTTTGAATATAGGGTTCGGCCGTTAGACGGAATAAAGCCAAATGTGTTTAAGTCTAAATTAAAAAGCTTTATACAGGGTTATTGGTAAATCAGAAAAATCAGATACTTTTTTTGTAATTAATTTTCAAGTTGAATTTCTGACTAATTAAAAAAAAAACTAAAATCGCGACAACTCAAAAATGGTTCACTTTTGCATAATGCATATGAGGGTCAAAATTATCGCAAATAGTCACCCCTATCACGTCCTAACGGGAATAGGTCGACTTACC
This sequence comes from Acleris holmiana, assembly GCA_949316455.1. Lineage (NCBI taxonomy): Eukaryota > Metazoa > Arthropoda > Insecta > Lepidoptera > Tortricidae > Acleris > Acleris holmiana. Next base: position 194,545 of record OX438790.1, on the reverse strand, counting down.
AATAACCCTGTATATGAAACTAAATTCTGTTAAGGAGTCCGGTTTATAATGACAACAAGAAATCGCGAAATGACGAGGTTTCTAAATGACAAGGTTTCAGGTTACTTGCGAGCGTTATTGATAAAATGATTTAAAGGAGTAAGTGCCGACAAACTGCTCTGTATTTTGGCATGATTATACAATAAGAAACCATGTAATGCTTAAATTAAATAAATTCAAAAAATATTTAAGCGGGGCTCCCGCACAGCAAACGTGTTCTTTTGTCGTTTTTGCAAGATTTGCAGACAGACACCGGAACAGGTGAAAGTAAAAAAAAAGCCGGTCAACTGCGAGTCGGACTCGCGCACCGAGGGTTCCGTACAAACTTATAAGAATGTAAATTGGAATTGAGGGACGAACTTGACTTTGCCGTTGAAAAACTGTTGTCTCCATACATCGACATAGGTCGCGATTAGCTTACCAACTGCATAAAAGTTTGCAATCGTAAAATGTTATTTTTGTGATGTAGCTAAAAATTGACGGTTTTCGCAATTTTTCCTTTATCTGTGCTATAAGACGTTGCTTCGTACCACATTTCAAGATTCTAGATCGACTGGAAGTACCCTTTAGGTTTTGATTCCCTTGCGAGTTTCGAAAATTTGCGGCATAAACGGCTGTATCTTTTGGTTACGTTGGCTTAGAAGTTTGATTTTTTCACAGCTCCAAGGGACAGTAGACCTGAGTATTTGATATAAATTTCAGCTTGATACCTCCACGCGTTCCTGAGAAAAAAGGTCTTGACAGCAAGACGGACGGACGGACAACAAAGTGACCCTATAAGTGTTCCAGTTTTTCCTTTCGAAGTGCGGAACCCTAAAAAAGGTTACAATATAGTGTTGTACAGATGATACAGAACCCTAAGTGCGTGAGTCCGACCCGTACTTGGCCGGTTTTTCCACCCTGTATGTATAGATATGTGCACGCACCGGGTGGTACATCGGCTGCGCGAGCGCCGACTGCATGATGCGCCGTGCGGCCTGGCAGCGCTGCCTGAACGCCTGGAACTTCCTGAGCAGCACGCCGCAGAAGTTGCAGATGTGCTGCGGCAGCTTGTCTGTTTGTCACACCTGGGGACATTGTTTTTGACGTGGTAATGTCTTAATAGATGAACGCCGGCTGCACGCACGAAAAAGCATGACTCATTGTCACGTTCCGCCTGAGCCGAGCGCGCAAGCGAGAGCGCGGAACATAGTGCATGCAGCTTCGGACGATATCCAGTATCGGAATTGAAATTTGGTATTGAACCTCAATATCGGGATATGACTATTTCAGTATCAATATCGGAATTGGGGATCTTTTGGAAAAACACACTCTTGAAGCTAAAAGAAAAAAGTATTATTTTTGTTCGTATTTATTTAAATAAGAATAAAGCCTCTAAATTATCAGCATAACTGAACAAACCACTTACTACTACATTTTTAGGGTTCCGTAGCCAAATGGCAAAAACGGAACCCTTATAGATTCGTCATGTCTGTCTGTCTGTCCGTCCGTATGTCACAGTCACTTTTTTCCGAAACTATAAGAACTACACTGTTGAAACTTGGTAAGTAGATGTATTCTGTGAACCGCATTAAGATTTTCACACAAAAATAGAAAAAAAACATAAATTTTGGGGTTTCCCCATACTTAGAACTGAAACTCAAACAAATTTTTTCATCAAACCCATACGTGTGGGGTATCTATGGATAGGTCTTCAAAAATGATATTGAGGTTACTAACATCATTTTTTTCTAAACTGAACAGTTTGCGCGAGAGACACTTCCAAAGTGTTGAAATGTGTGTCCTCCCCCTGTAACTTCTAAAATAAGAGAATGATAGAACTAAAAAAAATATATGATGTACATTACCATGCAAACTTCCACCGAAAATTGGTTTGAACGAGATCTAGTAAGTAGTTTTTTTTTAATACGTCATAAAAACATTGATCAAAGCTACAACGAACTTTTATATTATGTTACTTGCTGCTACGGAACCCTTCATGGGCGAGTCCGACTCGCACTTGGCCGCTTTTTTGTATTATCAACAGGCAAACAATGATAATGAAAAGTTGCTAATTTATAGAACTATTAACATGTTATTAATGCATAGAAGGTGCTGTCATCTACACTCGGCGTCAAAAATATCGCCCCTCCGCGAAAATCAGATTCAAGCTAATCTAGACCTTAGCGAAATTATGTTACATAATTAATATTAGTATCAATTAAAAGCACGTTTAATGTGTTTTAAATTAATAATGTTTAATTTAAACAGAACGTAATGGCTTGTGAATCAGAGCGTTTCGAAAAAAAAGTGCACAAATACTCGTTTGAAGGGTCGCGAGTTGTGCCCTTTTCCAGGGGTATAAAATGCCTGTACAAGGTCAAATGTCAATCATTCACTATCCAGACTTCGAAGAGAACACATCTAAGGAACTCAAGCAAGAAAACAACCCTCGAACATGGAGACCACCGCTGCTGAATCAGCTCAAGTGGTTGCACTACTGCAAGCAGGAGTTCGGCAGTGTGATGTCGCTCGGCAACTCAATTTAAGCCGTCATGCTGTCCGCCGAGTATTTCAGCGGTTCCAGGAGACTGAGGGCTACATCAGAAGACGTGGGGCTGGTCGGCGACGCTGCACATCCGAAAGAGATGATCGCTTCATTGTGACATCATCTCTACGCAATCGCTTCGCTAGTGCTGTTGAGGTGCAACAACGCCTCTGAGAAGCTCGGACAAGATCAGTTAGCATCTCTACGGTTAGAAGAAGACTGCGGGAGAAGGATATCGTGGCTCACAGGGCTGCTACAGGCCCAATGTTGACCGCACAGTATCGCAGAGATCGCTTGCGACCACGTCGATTGGACGTTTGAGCAATGGAGGCAGGTTCTCTTTACCGATGAGACGAGAGTCTGTCTTTATTGCAACGACAGGCGGGCCAGAATCTACAGAAGGTTGGGCGAACGATTTGCTCAAGCAAGTATTGAAGAGACAGTGGGCTACGGAGGTGGCTCTTGCATGTTCTGGGGGGGCATGTCTATAGACGGCAAAACCGACCTTGTCTGCGTCTCCAGGACTGGAGGCACTCGCGGCCAAGGGTCCCTGAATGCTCGCCGATACATTGCCGAGATCCTGGAAGAGCATGTGATGCCATATGCGGGTTACGTCGGCTCTGGGTTCACATTAATGCACGACAACGCTCGCTCCCACACTGCATTAATTGTTCGGGATTATCTGGAGGAGGTCGATATTCCCGTTTTGCCGTGGCCAGCCAGGAGTCCTGACTTAAACCCGATTGAACACCTTTGGGACGAGCTGAAGCGACGGGTTCGGTCACGAGATGCCGCCCCTACCACCCTGCAAGATCTTCAGGACGCAGTCATCGAACAATGGGGCAACATTCCACAAGAGGACATCGTAAAGTTGGTGCGTTCAATGAAAGACCGTTTAGAGGCAGTGATAAGGGCAAGGGGGGGTAACACTAGGTTTTAAGTTAATTTTAGTCACTTTTTGTAAAATTTTGTTATCCATTTATTGTTGTAAATTTAAACTTGAATAAACATTTTTCAACTGTTCGCAATGTCATTTGCTTTAATTTTTGACCCCAAGGAAAAATCCCTTTTTTTTTTAATTTTCCTAAAAAAAACACTTTATTACCTTTCAAATGATACCTAACAATCATATTGTTGTCCTTGATCAAATAGGGTTTAAAGTCGGTTGTAATTATTTTCCGAGGAGGGGCGATATTTTTGACGCCGAGTGTATGTGTTGGAGCTTGTAACTAAAGGCAACTCCACAGATAACTTCGAAATACTACGTATGTTTCGATATTACAATACCGGAATTAAAATGTAATGAATATCAGATTTACGATATTGATAGGCCTAATATCGGAATTCAACCTACCCCCCTAAACAATATTATATTAGAACGCATACAAACTGATTACACTTTTCACTAAAGCAAGAGCGGGAGGGGGAGTTCCGGCGTGCCGCAGTCCACGTCCACAGCTGGGCACCGTTAATCAAATAGTTAACTCCGTTAATCGTTAATCCGTTACTAAAAAAGTTAACTTCGTTAAACGTTAAGGCGTTACATTTCGGAAAATGTAACGCAAGCAACGCATTCAAAATTGCATCTTTATATTGTTGCGTTAGTGGTAGCTTAGCTTTAGTGGTGGTAAGACCCTGTGCAGGGTCCGACCGGATCGCTACCACCATCTTATCCATTAACCACCTACCAAGCAACAGTGTTCGCATTGTTGTGTTCCGGTGTGGGGATAAGACAACCGGTGAAATTACTAGCATAGAGGCATTCCATCTTAGTCCTCCGGGTTGGCAACGCATTTGAGGTGTTAGGATTATGGTCTTGAGAATTCAAATGTCTATGGGTCTCAGATTCCACTTACCATCAGGTGGCCTGAGTGCTCGTGTGCCTTCTCCATACCATATAAAAAAAAAAGCTAGCAGGCTTGGAACAAAAAAACGGCGTGTATAATTGTTGTGTGTAATTTTGTCATCTGGCACAATGTGGATATTTCCCTTGATGATCATTAATATGTTGAAGCTCTCGTCTGAAAGCGAGGCTGAACGTGTTTTACGCGAGCAGTATCTTTTTAGTAAATAGTAGGTACTGAATTAACGATTAAAGGGCTTAAGTTAACGAGTCCGTTAACATTTTTTAATGTTGACTTAAAAGTTAATCAGTTACTCGGAATTTTAACTTTGTTGATTAACGGATTCACGAGTTGATGCCCCGCTAAATCCGCGTCCTAGGTCACGAGGTTTATAAAAAGACAATTCGGAAATAAACACTAGCGCTCAACGCTAAACGCGCGGTCGAATGCTGCCGATGGTGTAATAGTGGTGATGGATGACTCACCGGCTCCCCGACGAGGCACGCGTAGGCCTCCGCCAGCTCGCCCCGCAGCTTGTACAGCTTGGTGTCCGTGGCGAGGCAGGCGCGGCACGCCTGCAGGTCTGGATCCACCGCGGGCACGGCTGCGAGAATACAAAACGAGCATTTAACATATTCTTTAGGTATTAACCCAAGGGAAGTTAGGGCTTAAAGGGAAGTTGAAAAAGTTGTGGTTGGTTGAGTAGTGTTTGCTGGTTAATTTATTCTAGTCAAACTAGACAGTAATGTTTCACATTTTAAGTCGGTCATAATTGGATATCCATGTATTTATTTAAATTAAGTATATTTACATATATATGTGTTATGTATGTATATATTTATGTAGCTGTAATGTTGTATATATTAGTTACTTGTGCACATCTTTGTTGTCTTGCCTATCCTCGTAGTTTTTTTTTTTTTTTTTTTTTTTTATGTTAAGGAGAAGGCACACGAGCACTCAGGCCACCTGATGGTAAGTGAAATCTGAGACCCATAGACATTTGAATTCTCAAGATTATAATCCTAAGACCTACAATGCGCTGCCAACCCTGAGGACTAAGATGGAATGCCTCTATGCTAATAATTTCACCGGTTGTCTTATCCCCACACCGGAACACAACAATGCGAACACTGTTGCTTGGCGGATGGTTAATGGATAAGATGGTGGTAGCGATCCGGACGGACCCTGAACAGGGTCCTACCACCACTAGTTTCCTTGTTCATGGTCGGGTTACTAGAAGAGATCCCTTAAAGGGATAAGTTCGCCATTGTACATGTTAATCTTAAGTTTATATACGAAATTAGTTGTAAATGTTGTAATTGTTACTTTTTCTTTTAATTATACATAAACAAAACGGAACAGGTCGAGATTCTACACTGTTCAAACGATATTAAGAAAGTTACCGTTACAATGCGTGTTTTTAAAAAGTTTTTATGCTAATATTTTTCTAGATAACAATTAAAACGCAGATTAGAGATAAATTAATTCTTTCATTTTGCAATATAACTAAAAGTAAGCAGATTGCTAGAAATTGGTAACTTACGTTACTCTCTGCCATCAAATTGCCCGATTGCGTTTGTCATGTTTTATTATTGTTTTTTATTACTGACAAATACATAAGATTTATCAAAACATTGACAATACGGGAACATGTCAAAGGTAATATCGTTTTTACCTTGTTGAATCTTAACCCTGGGCGTCTATTCTACGGTGTGTAAAAGATATTACCTATGACGTGCTTCCGTATTGTCAACGTTGTGATAACTCTTATGCACTTGACAGTAATGGCCGCCGAGTTAAATAGAATACTAAAACCTATCACAAGCAATATGGTTTTACCACAAAAAATATTTTGTATGCCTTATGGCAAAACATAGCGCTCAACATTTTATTCAACATCAATTTATAACCTATGTTTAAGCAAAAAAAGAAGTGGATTTGATTTGATTTGAATAGAGCGTCTGCTTGTTTACATTTAAAAACTATTTTAATAATGGTCTGCACAAGCACGACTGTAAGAGCATCAGTTAAGTTGGATAAACTCCACTAGGGCCACATTAATAAGTAAAGATGCTTGCCTCATGAGAGACAATGGTTTTTGGACTTGATCCTAACTCTGACATTTAGACTAGCATCTCACTTAAGATCAGTTTACTAACACCCTTAAGATTGAATACCATAATACAAATACTTATGCTTGGCAGCAGGGTAGTGGATAAGAAGTAGTTGAGATCAGGGCTGGGATTCTACACGGTAATAACGGAGCAGAATAGAGGCCCGGGATGTAGCAACTACCATTCGCAATTAGCTTTCACACTCAGACTTTGTCCGAAGAGTTGTTCATTTGTTCTGAAAACCTTTAGTCATACACTCTTTATCAAAACATTGTTCAACAAACAAATCAAGGCATTTCTCAATGCATATTTACATTTTTTTTTGGTAGTCACAAGTCTAACCTAACCTACGTAATTAATGTTAAAGAAATCCTGAAAACATCATGGCTTCAGCAGAAAATAGTTTTAGATGAAATGAAATCCGATGAAACAATACAGTTGAAATTCGAGAAAAGTATAGATGCTGCGTACAAAGAAAATTTTCAGCTGGATACTCAGAGGTAGCCAATTCTTAATTTGATTGATATTTCAATTTGGCAATATGGAAAAACTAAAAACAAGAACTAAGCTGCTCAGATGCGCTTAGAACACATTACAGTACATTTTCGACTTCCGAAAATCTTTTCTCTGCTACTTAGGCTGTGGGACAAGAATAACATGGGTTTTTTCCAATTTAACTAACAACCAACCCTATGAAAATGACTTTATGTTACTAAGAACGACGAAAACGACTTTGTACGCGCAGAATAAGTTTCCCCCTTTTTCTTCCCGTTAGAGGACGATTTTCTAAAGTAGTCTTTCTTAGTGGACCCATAAGGTACCCGAGGAATTTTTCCCTTCAAATTTCAAGTCACATTCAGCGGTTTCGGCTGTAGCCCGTGCGTTGTGCGCCCTTCACGAAAGATTATTTATATGTCTAGATTTAACTAGTGTTTACCTGCTGTTGGCATAATGATGAAAGTTTCTCCATAGGACACACGAAACATCTTGTCCATATTCAGAGATAAGAGAAAAACGCAAAAGAAAATAGATCGCGGTATGTTTCAGTATATAAATTAACTATAACTTTTACTAAAGTAACCGTATGAGGAAGTTATCGCACTAGTTCAAGATGGCTACTATTAGTTTATTTTCGGTGCATTCAGGCCAACAGGTCAGCCAGTCTCAGGTAATATTTTAGTAATTAATCAATAACACTAACAATATCCAAATAGGTTTTTTTTTATTGACAACACCGGGTCATTGACCTGACGTCACTTTGACATTTAATATGTTGCCATATTGAAAAGATTGTAACTACCATTATGGTAGGTTTTAGCAGTGAATATTGCTATTAAATTAAAGGTTGTGCCTGACAGCGAGTCAGACCAAAGAGAATGTAAACACTACTGACACTACGTTAAACGAAGTGAACGGGAAAGAAAATCGTAAATTAAAGTTAAGGTCGTGTCGTATCAAGATCCTAGCAAATAATAGAGTAAAATGGAAGGCTTTCCATTGACAAGAGCTTGGTCTGTTAGTTTTTAGTTTTGTTTGGAACTTTATTCGTATAGAACTCATTTATCGCTTTTGTGCCATAAGAACCATTTTTTTTAAATAGGATGTATCTAGCTCTTAGAGCGGTCTAGGGAACTAAGAGGGTAAATAAAAATCATATATAGGTATTAACCGCTATATTTCTGCTACTAAACATTGTTCTTGTGCCGGCGGCGGCTTCAGTTTAATGTGCACGTATTTGACGTGCGTCGGGAGCGCCTTGGGGTGGATAATGCACTCGTAGTTCTTTTCTCCGGTGTGGGTTAAAATCAACAATAAAAAGGGTAATTAAGTGTACTCAAGTAAATTCGATATTTTTTTGTATCCAGTTTTTTTTAGACGTGGGAATATAGTGAACAAGAAAAGTTTCCCAATATGTCCCTAAATGTGTTCAGAGGCCCGTTTCACGAAGCTACAAGTTACATATTACAAGCGGAAGTCTCTTTCCGACTCCTTTTGCTAGAAAGACAGTTGCGCTAGTAATTTGTAACTTGTAGCTTCGTGGAACAGGCCACAGATGTCCGTTTTGTTACCAATGTCCAATACATATTTAGGTAACTAAACGGACATCGCCATACATTTTTTTGGAATATAATGGGAATGATTTTTGCGTCCAAAATGAAATCGTGGAAAAATTTGGTGTAATTTTATTGGAACTAAGTAAGGTTAGGTATAGTAAGGTTTAGGGTTTCGTATTTATTTAACAGACGCGATCTAATCAATATTCTATTTCTGTGTCGCTTGCGTACGTTTATTTATTTAATCTTTATTGCACAAAAGAATACACTTAGTATACTAAAGGCGAACTTAATGCCGTAAGGCATTCTCTACCAGTTGACCTTTGGGCAAAGCAGAGATTGTAGTGGCGATGCAACATAAGGTGTAACTAATACACATACACTTACATATCAATAAGCTATAATATGTATTTTATTATTGCGATGGATAAATAATAATACATACATATATAATATATATGAGGATAAGCAAAAAATAATACAGATAAAGCAATCATAATATCAAGATGATGACAATTCTACCTGCTAAGAAATTCGCGAACTTTCTTTTTAAAGGAATACTTGTTAGGAGCTTGCTTGATTTTAAGGGGAAGGTCGGGGTTCGTTTAACTTTCATATACTTTATTTGTTAAAAATTGAAATGATCTGTTAAATTTTACAGCGTTGTAATCAATCAGTCTTGGGAAGTAATGATGAAATAAAAGTCATAAACCGCTAATAACCGCTATAATTCCGCTAGTAAGCCTTGTCCTTATTCCGGCGGCGCGGCGGCGGCTTGAGCTTCATGTGCACGTACTTGACGTGCGTCGTGAGCGAGCCGGACTGCGTAAACGCCTTGTGGCAGATGCTGCACTCGTAGGGCTTCTCACCCGTGTGTATCTAAACATAATAATGTATTGGTTTTTTTTCACTTAAATATATTAAATAACATGTATTTACATCTAGTTCACTACAAATTTCAACTATAGTACCCGGCCGATGAGAAGTCAATCCTGACCCCTGTCATCGCAGTGCAATATATAGCCTATTCTTAGGTTTGAGGTTATAATTTGTACTGGAATGACAGGTGTCAGGATTTACTTCACATCGGGCGGGCACTATAGATATAAACATTTAAAATAATGTAAAGCAGTGGACAGCTATACATTTTTTTGTAAGTTTATATCATTATTTCTATATTTAGACAATTACCACACTTTATTTATTTGTGTAATCTTCTTTGCACAATACAAATAAACGTAAGAAGTACAAATAGCGGCTTAATGCAAAAAGGTATTCTCGACCAGTCAACCTTACGTTTAACAGAGAATAAACCGGTGCAATTAAATGGCTACTTTAGCCTTACTTTTAGGTTTAGAGAAGTAAAAAAATAGATTATTGGCAAATCGCTGTTGAATAATGTGGTGGTTTTCAGTTGAAAATAAATTAGATAATTAATAGCATGTTACCAATACCATCGAGACCGTTATAAAAAAATGCTTTCTAATCAATAATTAATAAAGCAAGTAACACAGTGGACATTAGTGTCCGCTCGGTTATGTAAAATTAGTAATTATTCTCCTGCGTTACTATTTAATACTTATTATCTCACGTTTTACATGTCATTGGCAATGTTTGTATAAGAGTACTTACGAGTCGGTGCTTGTATATGGAGGACTGTCGGAGGAACGTCTTAGGGCACTGCGGGCAGCGGTACTTGCGTATTCTAGCGTGGAAACTGTCCCGGTGGCCCTGCCGACAAACATAAAAAAAAAGTCGTAGCATAATTAGGTTGCCAGGTAATTGTATCATTTGGTACTCTAACCATATTATAAGTAGCAAAAGTAATGTTTTTGAAAGCAAGGTTTATGGGTCATTCTTCTTTTTTACCGACAATTGCCTGTCCTCATTTTACCGTACGTTATCAGTTAGAGTATTGATTATTAATGTTTGAGTGTTTGAATATACGTCCAAACATTTATTCATCTACTAGCGGCCCGCAAGCGGCTTCGCCCCGCTGCAAATTTCTGACTTTCCCGGAAATTATTCGAATTTTTCTCGCCGTAAAAACCATCCTTGGACTTCGACGAACATTTAAAAAAAAGAATTGGTAAAATTGGTGCAGGCGTTGTTGAGTTATGCGCTTACCAACACATTTTGCGATTCATTTTTATTATATAGATTAGTACTAAATAATCTTTAACTTTCTCTATCCAGTGTTTTTTTTTATAAGTTTGTTTTTCATAGAATCGCGTGACAGAGTGGTAATACAAAATTTAGTCTCCTCTGAAAACGGCCACTCTGTCACAGTATATTCTTAAAAACTACCATAAAGAAAAAAACATTATCGCCACCGAAATAATCATTAATTAGTCCAAATAAAAAATCACGCAACGTATTTTAAAATCAAAAATTAAAACCATAATTATCAATGGTTACCTATCATAATGTCGAAATTCGTTACTCCGAATATTATTAGCCCGAAAACGTTTCCCTTTTTTCCACTTCGCGTAATTATTGTTTGCCCGAAATTACGTTTCCCATATTATTATGTCCCCTTTTTTTCATTTCGTCGCAATTTCATTTCGCTTATGATTCGAATCGCCACTTATTGAAATCCCGAAGTTTCATTTGCCAACTAATTTATTTGGCGTAAAGTTTTACTTCCGAAATATTACTTTTCCGCTGTGTCAAAACATCAGGTTTTTATTTACTTGTCAATGAATTGATCAAAGAAACTATTAATAATGCTTCCGATATTGATAAAATGATATGCGGGACCCCACCAGAGAAGAAACGAAAGAAATACTTGTGCAAAGAAGAGAACATCCAAATAATTATGGAGAAAAAAAAGATTTAAGTGAGGTTAAATTCCTGAAAGAAATGAGTAAAATTATTTAAATATAATTGATTTCTTTATCGCGGGGTCGCAGTTCTAACCTAACCTAACCCACTTTTCTAGTGCCAGTTTGTTTCCGCGGGGTCGCAGTTCTAACCTAACCTAACCCACTTTTCTAGCGCCAGTTTGTTTCCGCGGGGCCGCAGTTCTAACCTAACCTAGCTCACTTTTCTAGCGCCAGTTTGTCTCCGCGGGGTCGCAATTCTAACCTAACCTAACCCACTTTTCTAGCGCCAGTTTGTTTCCGCGGGATCGCAGTTCTAACCTAACCTAACCCACTTTTCTAGTGCCAGTTTGTTTCCGCGGGGTCGCAGTTCTAACCTAACCTAACCCACTTTTCTAGCGCCAGTTTGTTTCCGCGGGGTCGCAGTTCTAACCTAACCTAACCCACTTTTCGTGCCAGTTTTTTTCCGCGGAGTCGCAGTTGTAACCTACTTAACCCACTTTTCTAGCACGAGAGTCGCAAAAACCAAATCATAACACAAAAAAGCGACAAGCAACAAATTTCCAAATGCCGGGAATAATTAATAAAATCTGTTGCAATTTTTTTTATGGCATTCGGTGTAATGATATTAGGGGAAATGAAATTTAGGTGTAACGTAGCATCGGAATTATGAAAAGTGGGGTAACAAATCAGTTGTCAAACAATAAAGTTGGCAAACGTTCTTCGGGCTATTGAGTTTCGGGAAAACGTTAATTCGGGGAAACAAACCAGCGGCGTTTCGTAAGTATGGTAAACAAAGCAGATGGATTTTAAAAATTCGGGGAACTGTTTTCGGACAAGTGAAAATCGGACAAGTCAGTTTCGGAAGATCGATAGGTTACCTTATCAATAGTTGAAAAACGCAAAATATAGAAAAATGACGATGTATTGTCGGTAAAAAAGTAGAACGACCCTTATAACTCTTTCACTACTGAACTGAATTTGATAGAATCGATTATAATATAAGGGAATAAAGGCTCGTAGTACAGTCACCGGCATAAATAAGTTATCATTTATGGACCTTGTCACTTTAACGTCGTGTTTGAAATGTCATACGAAATTGTCGAACGATTAATAGTGACAAGGTACAGAAATCATCACTTTTTTATGACGGTGACTGTACACTGGTAAACAATAAATCTTGGCCTACTTGTGCATAAATGTGGTTACAGAATTATCAACAAGTCTTTTTAGAGTTGTTGGTATTTCTGTAGCTCTGCCTACACCACTCTGGAAATGAAGACGTGACGTTATGTATGTATGAATATAATATATTGTTGCCGACGGGAAATTAAAATACAAAAACAAAATACCACCATTGTGTTGAGGAATATTGAGGTGTACATAATTTGCAATTGTTTTTCTCAATTACTGCGAGAATATAAAACAATTTTTAATTACGTAATCAGTATGAAAGTAGGCCAAGAATAATTTTATTTACAGCCGGTCATAAAAGTGATCTTTTCTGACCCCAATCCAAACCAGAAATGTTAATATTTCCGTTGAGTGTTGAGAAAAGTACTATTTCACTAATCAATACTTTGATAACTGGGTAAATTGCAAAAAAATTGTTCATAGTTAAGGCCCTAATTGATGTCAATGATTAATTGAAACAAAATATTTTTCCTTTGTGTAACGAGGATTAACCATACGATTGTATGACTAATTTTCGTAATACAATGGAAAATTATTTTGTTTCAATTAAACTAATTAATTGATGTCAATGATTAATTGAAACAAAATATTTTTCCTTTGTGTAACGAGGATTAACCATACGATTGTATGACTAATTTTCGTTACACAATGGGAAATTATTTTGTTTCAATTAAACTTTGACATCAATTAGGTCCTTAACTATGTACAATATTTTTGCAATTCACCCATCTGGGTCATACACAGATTTAGGTTACCGTCTTTCCTGTGGACACACCGAAAGTTAATGTTTTTAAGGCCTAATTTTCTAAGCCCATTCCCGCAAAAACGGCGTCAGGACTGCTTTAGCCCTATCATATAAAAACATTACTTATATGCACACAAACTCTTAACTATTGACCACAGGAGAGACGACTTTTGTTTTAAGAGTGTGTATGACCCATCTACTGTTTCATAATAATTTTTCGGTATTGTTTGAAGACGACCGAAAGATTAAAAAACATATAATGATAAAACAGGCAGTGGTCGGGCCAAATTACTTATAGAACTGATGGCCGTTGGGGCGGTAAAGTTCTAGAGTGGCGGCCGCGGACTGAAACCACCACCCGCCAAGCAAAAGTGTTCGCATTGTTGTGTTCCGGTGTGGGGATAAGACAACCGGTGAAATTACTAGCATAGAGGCATTCCATCTTAGTCTTCAGGGTTGGCAACGCATTTGAGGTCTTAGGATTATAGTCTTGAGAATTCAAATGTGTATGGGTCTCAGATTCCACTTACCATCAGGTGGCCTGAGTGCACGTGTGAATAAAAATAAAGCCAAGTGTCGGCAGGCCACCCACAAGGTGGACCGAGGACCTGGTAAGTGTCATGGAGATCCTTGGAGCCTATGCCAGGATAGTGGTGATGATGGTGATCAGAGCCCGGAATTTTCGTAGCAATTTTTAGATGTCATAGGGACTTCTCGTTTATCGACTTCCGATATACATAATTTTATAGATACATTATAGAAGATACGCAATATATCAATGGAGATTAAAAGTAAAGGTAAACAACAGCCGGTCTTATCGCTAAAGAGCGATCTCATTTAGATAACTTTGAGTGGCTGAAAATGTTACATAGAGATTTGCAATGAAAAGTTAATAGTTAACAATTATACATTTAATCAGTTCAGTTCAGTGTTTTCACATTTATCAATTCCGTGTACAGTCAGTTTTAGTGCTTACAAGTGTTTCATGATTACATACATACATACATAAAATCACGCCTTCATTCCCAGAGTGGGGTTGGCAGAGCTACAGAAATACCAACAACCCCAAAAAGACTTGCATGAATTCTGTAAACACATTTTGCACAATCAGGCCAAGAAGTTTACTAGTGTATCAGTGACAGGTTGCAAGCCCCTCGCCTAACAGTACTACAAGCCCTTATTCCCTTAGTCGCCTCTTACGACATCCACGGGGAGACATGGAGTGGCACTATTCTAACCCGGCAACCACACGGACGCATGATTAGTTTCTCTATAAAGCAATAGATAGTCATAATTTTATCTTGTCTCGAACAGATCGCTCATTCGCGATAACACTGCATTTGTTTACTTCTACTCGTAATCATATTTTCAAATATGTATTCTGTATTTATCTATATACACATGTATATTGGAAGTCGATAAACGAGAAGTCCCTATGACAGTTAGTGGTGCGAAAATTCCGGGCTCTGAAGCAGGGATTGTAAAACCGGTTTTATTTAATACTTGTATTTACATTGTCAAATTATTACCGCTAAAAAATAATACCTATATTCGAATTAGAGGTATTGTTGTCATTCCGCTTTTGTTTTTATCGCTATGTATTCACTATTAACAGTATTAAATACCTGTATTCAATACCGCTATTCATTGTACCTGATAAGTGAGGTGTCTATTAGACTTTAATGAACTGTAATTTCAGACTTGTCTAAGGCGAGTCTAAGTTTTTTGTAAGAGCACCGAAAACATTTACATATTTATACAAATAAACGAGAATATTGGCACTGACAGGTATTACTGGTTATGGTTTTTAGGGGTAAAGTATCAAAAAAGAGTATTGTTGTCAATTGTCTAAACCGATAATAAACTTGAATACCGGTATTCATTATACCGCTAATCAGAGCTTTAGCGGTATAAATAGTGAAAGTCAATTATAACCGGTAATACCTCATTTAAAACCGGTAGTCAGAATACCGGTAACGATCCCTGCTCTAAATTGATGATAAATACAGTGACAAACCTTGAGCTGCGAGGCTGTGATGAAGCTCTTGGGACACTGACTGCACTTGAATGGTCGTTCCCCAGTGTGGGTCATCTGATGCGTTTTCAGCAAGGCGTAGCACTGTCGAGCACAAAACTGGTCAGCTGGAATTATCTTGGTAAGCTCAGGATATCGACCCTTTTAAACGGTCTGGAGAACTTAAGCGAGCACACAGGTCAAAAAAATACATAATACGTTCATTAGAAAATAGACCTATTGCAAAGGATATAAAATAGGTTTTCCTTTGTTTTTATGAAGGACAATCAAACTAGAAAATTGACTCTATTGCATTTGTAATAGGTTCATATTCCATTGGCAAATTTCGTTGTATGGTGGTTCTTAGGAGGTTAAACATGTATTAAAAAACATTCTGCCTTTATACCATTCAGCTCTCATAAGCAGTATATCAAATGCAATAGCCAAAGCGGATTCAATTCTATCCCGTTAATAATAAGGTTGCATTTGCAACAGTAGTTTTGTCTGAGATACTGCCAATTTGTTAGCAGGGCAGCATTCTAATTAATGTAACCTCAATATCTTTGCTTTTGGTTAAAGTTAGTCGCCTGGAAAATCTGTGATGTTTTAGGTTATGGGCCCAGGGAGCCAATAGGGAAGATGCATTTTTTTTTTACGCTCTCTGGAAAGTGCTATGAAAGAGAGGAATAACTGTGCACGCGAAATAATTGTCGTGTAATGAATCATCATATTCAAGATATTAAATCATAGTTCAGACCCCCTGCAAAAACACTCTATACAAAATCGACGACAGTAATGACGTCACAGCTGTTGATCCATGTTTAAAATATAGAGACCTTGTAAAGAAATTTAATTACAGTCAAAACCAAGACGCTGTAAAAAAATATAATTAGAAAGATTAATATATTAGCTAAACTACAAAAATAAAAGAATAACTAAACTTTCACACACAAATGCCACTGCCATCCATCGCCTCACAATACCTCAGGCACTCACGACATACACTTCGCCATCGGCTCGCGCTCTGAGAAAGTTCTTAGGCACAAAAGGAACGGCCAACCTAACAAAACGAGCAACCAGATCGGAACAATCCGTATCACCACGCAGTACGCTGCAGGCCGCAGTTATTAGGTTGTTAAAATTAAAGCCAAGAGTGCCTAGTAGAAACTTGGTGGGATATAAAAAAGGGTAGTAACGATAAACTCTTTTATACAGAAACCTTAAAAAGTTTTCTGAACTTTTTCTATGAATAATGAGGAAGTAGATTCATAGGGGTTCCAAATAATCGATGCCGCTTCATTCGAAAACTATCACGACTGAGTAGACATCATTGGTTTTTGAGATACAAGCGATTAAACTGTTTATACCTACTAAAATCATATAAGACGACACCTGACTTTAAACAGAAAATTAGTTATTACTTGTTAGTTTTTATGTTTGTAGTACTTAACGGCTTCGGAACCCTACACTGAGCATGGTCCGACATGCTCTTGCCCGGTTTTTTTTTGATGTTTTATGTTTAATTTAAGAGCCTGAGTTTGTGTTTATCTATATTATAACAACCGGCCAAGTGCATGTCGGACCACGCACAGTGAAGGGTTCCGTAGCTGGGATGAACGTTCATGGTTGAAATTCTTTTTTTTTTATTAAAATCTCAAAAACTACACAGCGTATCGTGTTCAAAACAATTTTGGTTGGAAGTATTTCGTATGTTCTACTACTGTAATTTTTACTAGTATGTTCTATTTAACAGTTTAAAAGCCACCCACCCGGACAGAATTTTTAGAAAGTAAGAAAGAAAGAAACATATTCAGCACACACATAGCAAAAAATAAACATCAAAAAAAACTAGTACTAAAATAGTTATTTCACCAATTTATAGTGGATTTGTAGGTAAAAGAAGCCAGCAATGTGTGGATGAAAAGGGTCTGACTCAGCTTGTGCTGCGACTGCGCAGCAATCACAACGCTGTTATTCTGTCAGAGCGGGACACAGAGCGGTTTGGCTACTGCCCTTAAACGGTCTGCCCGATGCTGTTGTCGCCACGTCAATCTATTTAACAAATACTCAGGCTTTCTCATCCATCCATCCATCCATCCATCCATCCGTCCATCCACCCATTCATCCATCCATTTATCCATCCATCCATCCATCCATCCATCCGTCCATCCATCCATCCATCCATCCATCCATCCATCCATCCATCCATCCATCCATCCATCTATCCATCCATCCATCTATCTATCTATCTATCTATCTATCTATCTATCTATGTATCTGCTCACCGTGTAGGCCTTCCCGCAGGTCTCGCACATGTAGTCGAGGCGGGCGCCGGGCCGCTGGCGGCAGTTCTTCTTGTAGTTGTAGAAGCGGAAGCGCGGCTTGATGTTGAGGTGCACGCGGTCGATGTGCGTCGACAGGGACGACTTGGACAGGAACGATTTGTTGCACTGTCATACAAATAGTACATAGTGTCACAACGGAGCCAATGGCATAATTACCGCGACTTTGGACCTGAGATGTGACCGTAATCCTTATTAATATTATAACCAGAGATCGGACAAATAGGCATCATTACTCGCAATAATGTGGACATGACTCGATAGATTTTAATTTAACAAATTAAATTACTTTGCAAGGCAGTCATAATTAATAAAGAGATGATACAATAACTTGTTATTGTGTAGAATTGTTAAAGCAAATAAACAGT